>JAQIUQ010002116.1:487500-535000 GCA_030378365.1 Hybognathus amarus
TCCTTCGTTGTTGTAATCAATTTGCAACCTCAAACCCTAGCCAAGGTGGAGTTGATGGAGAAATGCCAAAGAACTGCCATAGGATATAATGTAGGCAGTGGAACGCTTATTCTGGCACTGATTGGTCCAATTAAATGAACAAACTATTTAAGAACTCCATTACAAGATATAAGTATAGATCTTTTGAGTGAGTTATTGAATTATTCAAGATTCAAACCAATGATTCATTCAGGAATAAAGTGACGTTATTGTGTATTGCTCTGAGGTTCTCAACATGATTATTCTGATGACAGTGATGTTTAAAATCTACATAATCAATATTTCTTGTTGGAAATGTAGTATTGACTGTTGAGTTGATATATAGGCATAACGACTCTTTCCCCTCTTGTTACCAAATCATTTATACAAAATGTAAATCACCACCTTTTCATAACTTTATTTAAAGGTATAAACAGACCGATACAAAAAAAGAACGTAGAAAAAGATGATGATGGTGTCAATAGTAGATGCAGCGAGTGTGATGTATCGGAATATGTGCCATTTCTTTGTGGTGTTTTTTAGCATATGGCCACAGGTAAAAATCAATAAGAGCAGAGTTGATGTGACAGCTCTTCCCATCTCTCTCCTCCACAAGCTTCCACAGATGGTGCCGGATTCTCTCCACACACCAGATGGAGCAACCCCGGATCTCCACCTCTCGTCTCTCACCGGAGCTCAGACAATTCACCTGTGAAACGACTAATCATCACTACAACAATACAGCCAAGTGTATCTGTCTATCATGTAAGGCCTCATCTCACAAAACTAAAGATATTATTGTGAAATTCACTCATAATCACATGTTGGAGTCTTTCAAACTGGACTAAATTAATGGGACAACTAGAATAAAGGCACAACTAACCGTTTTCCAGTGTCTTCATTAGGGCATCAGAGTAGCGTAAAGCCCCAAGGTACACGAGGCCTTGTGGTACCCTGTAGTCAGCAAACATGGTCAGGTAGGCTCAAGGTTCGGGATGTTCCCCTCCCTCGGGCCTCCATGATGCCCCACACGTCCGCCACAAGGATTTGAGCCCTCTTGTAAAACGAGATCCTCTTACCCTACAATATCGACAAAATATGACATGACGTGGTACACCTTACGAGCTTATTACAGAAATAATATACTTTATTTTATTTCCTTTCATAAAAGCGTGTTATAGCTGTCTGTGAATGTACCCGTTTTAAAAATCAAAGTGAATGACAAATTCTCCTAAAGGAAAGAATCGATTCTGAACTGCCAAAATGAGTCCTCAGTAATTCAGTTCTTACTTCCTGTAGGTTTGTAACATTTGAGTAATGCCAGCCTATGGTCTTTATTGGCTGCCCACAAACTATTAAAGGGATAGTTCACTTTGAAATAATTTTTTGGTATGTTTTAGCTTACCTCAAGGGCATCCAAGATGTAGGTGTCTTTGTTTCCGCAGTATTTTCAATTTTGAAATTTTTAGGTCAAACCGTTCTTGTCTATCAGTCATGTAATGCAGGTCTATGGTCACCACCTCAAAGAGCATGCACAGAGAAGTCCAAATTAAACATGATTTAATGACTCGTAAATGTAAGTACACATTGATGTCCTAAGACACGAAACGAGCGGTTTGTGTGAGAAAACGAACAGTATTTATATCATTTTTACCTCTTGTAATCACAGCCACGTCCAAGTGATCTGAGGGCGCAGATGCTTTGTGGCTTTGTTAACAAGAGGTAAAACAATATAAATACTGTTCGTTTCTCAAACAAACTGCTCGTTTCGTGTCTAGGCCATCAATGTGTACCTAAAAATACAAAATGAACAAATCTTTTCCGAGTCATTTGGTTCATTCAATGAAGAAACGAACAAATTGACTCGGAAAAGATTTGTTCATTTTGATGAACGAGCAGGAGAGTCACGAACGCACATCGCAGTACAGAGCAAGGCGACAATTTGAGCTTATAAAGCGTAAACTTTTTTTTTTTTAAATGAGTGATCGTTTTCGCTTGATCAGATCCTTAATCATCGTCTGGAATCGTTTAAATCCCTTTGAACAGTTTGCAGTTTGCACTGAAACTGTCTTTTGGACCTTGAACCGTTTGGTTCCCATTGAAGTCCATTATATGGAGAAAATCCTGGAATGTTTTCATCAAAAACCTTAATTTCTTTTCGACTGAAGAAAGAAAGACATGGACATCTTGGATGACATGGGGGTGAGTAAATTATCAGCAAAGTTTTTTGAAAAGTGAACTACTCCTTTAAGTAAAGCTCTTCAAAAGCCATGCTTTAAATCAGGAGTTCTCAACTCCAGTCATCGCGACCCACTGCTCTGCACATTGTGCATGTCTCCCTTATTTAACACACCTGATTCAGATCTTCAGCTCGCTAGGATAGACAGAGAGTCTATCCTAACGAGCTGAGGATCTGAATCAGGTGTGTTAAATAAGGGAGACATGCACAATGTGCAGAGCAGTGGATCACTAGGACTGGAGTTGAGAACCCCTGCTTTAAATGGCTAAACTGAAATTGTACTATTGATTTCAATTGTTTGATGTGAAAATGTTTACCTCATACGTGGCTTCATCTCTGTATGACGGTATATTCTGAACAATATACTTCACCATCTTCTCTGCATCATTCTCACAATGACTCATGAACATCTGGAAGGATCCACCATTCTCCATGAGCACTCGCCCGGCCTCTGTTCAGCGCCTGGTGACGCTCTTTCAGCATGGGCATGCTAGTGGCGCTGTCTGAACGCAGGACTTTCGCCAGCTGGGCCTCAGTGATCTGAGAGAAGTAGGCAGGGCTTGTAATGGGCACTCCTAAATAAAGATATCACACACATATCACAGAGTTGAACTTTCACAGTCCATTAAAAGTATTCTTATAAAATGAACAGGATGCAAATTCAGAGAGATACACTATATTGACAAAGGATTTGGGACGTCTGCCTTTATATGCCCATAATGACATCCCATTCTTACTGTTACTCTTAATATGGAGCTGGTGCACCCTTTGCAGCTATAGGAGCTTCAACTCTTCTGGGAAGGCTTTCCACAAGGTTTAAGAGGGTGTTTATGGGAATTTTTGAGCATTCTTCTAGAAGCGCACTGGTGAGGTCAGGCACTGATGTTGGACGAGAAGGCCTGGCTCACAGTCTACCCTCCAATTCATCCTCAAGGAGTTTAATCGGGTTAAGCTCAGGACTAGAGGGTGACACGGGAAGTGGATTTTCAAATCTCTCCTGTCCCAATCCCACGAAAAAATAACCAATCCCGTCTCAATCCCAGAAGAATCCTATTCCCTCCCACTCCAGTGTAATGTTTTTTTGACCAGAATTTGTCACACTAAAAAAACTGATGCGCACTCGCAAGGTCTCTCGCTGATGGGCGCTAGGCGGTTTGAAGGACAATCTTTGTCTCGCGTGCACGCTCGCTCTAGATTCCAGGAGAAGTTAAAGGGTTAGTTCACCCAAATATGAAAATTAAGTAATTAATTACTCACCCCCATGCTGTACCAACCCTATAAGACCTTCGTTCGTCTTTGTAACACAAATGAAGATATTTTTGATTAAGGCCATGTTTACACAATGCCGGGTTTTTAGCGAAACAAATATTTTCCCCCTCTCCGTTTTCAAAAACAACATCGTGCACACACACCCATAAATACGCCGTTGAGCGCCATCATATCTATGCCAAACCTATTGGCGGCAGTGTAGGGGTTAAGGATAAAGCCATGCAAGCCAATCAGAATCCTCCGAATCGACAAGAGAGAACCTAAAACGCCGT
The DNA here is from genome assembly GCA_030378365.1 of Hybognathus amarus. Taxonomy (NCBI): domain Eukaryota; kingdom Metazoa; phylum Chordata; class Actinopteri; order Cypriniformes; family Leuciscidae; genus Hybognathus; species Hybognathus amarus. The sequence goes on from JAQIUQ010002116.1 coordinate 491,299, forward strand.
TTCTCCCAGTTCACACAACAACACATAACCGGCGTTTTCAGAAATCTCCACTTTGGCCGGAGTTTTTAGAAATAATCGTTTTCTGTGATAAAACGGGGTTTCGTGTAAACGAGAGGCCAAACTGCAGGGAAATATCTGCGTTTTCCCTTCGTGTAAACGGGCCTAAATCTGAGAGGTGGATCACTGCTACATAGCCTGCCTAAGGGATCGAAACTTGACAGCCCAGAAAGTCAATGAAGAAAATGTTTAAATATTCCATGTGACTACAGTGGCTCAACTAAAAGTTTATCAAGTGACGAGACTACTTTTTGTGCGAAAAACAAACAAAAATAACGACTTTATTCGACTATTCCTTTTCTTACTTGTGGGCCTGAGACGAGAGATTTCCATCGACGCATGCGCGAGAACTGAACTGAAGTAGTTGAAGAAGATTGCAGTTCTCGTGCATGCGTCGTGGAAATCTCTTGAACTTTCTGGGCCGTCGAGTTTCGAATCCTTAGGCAGCTTATGTAGCAGTGATCAACCTCTCAAATTTAATAAAAAAATATAATCGTTTGAGTTCCAAAGATGAACAAAGGTCTTACAGGGTTGGTACAGCATGGGGGGGTGAGTAATTAATGACTTAATTTTAATTTTTGGGTGAACCATCCCTTTAACTAATTTGCGTCAAAACTACTCGATTACGAGTGGCTCAATGGGTAGATATATAGTTATATAGATAAACTCATCTTCCAGGCATTTGAAAGACCAGGTTGACACTTCAGTGTGAGAAATCGGAGGTGTGGCGTGTGAGCGTGTGAAACCAATCAAATGCGGGTGTCTCACGGCCAATATGCATGAGAGTTGGCAGCAACTGTATATCACAGTCACCGGGGTACGGGTGTGTGGAGCACGTCCTTCACTTTACCAGCCACACCAGAGCAAACGGGAGAGCATAAAGAGAAAATTTAGTTCAAAATGTATTTATGGAAACTGTATATTTGTGTAAAATGTTGGGTATCAATCGTTTCATTACGATTCCTGGTTCCGCCCACTTTCGCTGACATTTTTTCCTTTCCCGTCCCAATCCAGTGACACATAAGCCCCTTTTACACCAAAGCATTTTGAGAGCCGGTTCGGAAGCCGGTGCCTGCGCGCAGACCCAGTTCTTTGTGTTTCGACAGCCAAAGAACCGGTTCTCGAGCCGGGAAAAATGGTTCCAAAGCAGCACCAACTCTTTGCTGGACTAGAACCGTTCTTTTACCACGTCATGCTTACGTCGGGGGCTGAGGGCGGGTTTAGATGTGTTCTAAACATCTTTTCTGACTATAACAAAGGACCGCAAAGCCAAGAGAAACATTTGCAGAAACACGATGGAGTCCACCTTTGTAATTGTTATGCTTGAAGTTAACGCAAGCGTTTCTATTTTTGTATTTTCCTAATTTTTTTTTATTGAAGACATTATAGACACAAGACAGGGGTACATAACTTATCAGAAAAGATTACATATCAAAAGACTTACACATTTCGATTGTTTTTAAAGCCTTCTTGATACACGAGTTAGAGATAATCCCAAAGTAATGTTGTACTTGCAAGTGTTCTCTAGCTAAGACGTATGGCGACGTAAACAGTGACGTAACGACGTCGTTCCCTGGGCGCTCTAGTCAGTGGAAAAACAAACAGGTTCTGAAGTGGTTCGCAAGTTGAACCAACTCTGAACCAACTTTGAAGCAGCACCAGTTCCGAACCAGTTCTTTTTTTGGTGGAAAAGGGGTAATAGTGATTTTGTTTCCCATTCCGCAGGATTCCCATGACCTACGGGATTCCTGAAATAATGTCAGCCTCTACTCAGGACTCTGTGCCAGTCAAGTTCCTCCACACCAAACTCGCTCATCCATGTCTTTATGGACCTTGCTTTGTGCACTGGTAAGCCCAACCCCTGAAAACAACCCCACACCATAATCCCCCTCCACCAAACTTTACACTTAGCACAATGCAGTCAGGCAAGTACCGTTCTCCTGGCAACACGCCAAACCCCGACTCCGTCCATCTGATTTCCAGAAAGTGAAGCGTGATTCATGACTCCAGAGAACACGTCTCTACTGCTCTAGAGTCCAGTGGTGGTGTGCTTTACAATTGTAAGGCTTGGATGCAGCCACTCGGCCATGGGAACCCATTCAATGAATCTCTACGCACTGTTCTTGGTCTAATCTGAAGACCACATGAAGTTTGGAGGTCTGTAGCTATTGACTTGCGAGAGTTGAAGACTTCTGCTCACTGTGCGCCTCAGCTTGCGCTGACCCCGCTCTGTGATTTTACATGGCCTAGCACTTCATGGCTGAGTTGCCGTCCTTCCAAATTGCTTCTACTTTGTTATAATACCATTAACAGTTGATCGTGGAATATTTAGTAGTGAGGTGGCAACCTATCAGACCGCTTGAATTCACAGAGCTCCTGAGAGCGACCCATTCTTTCAAAAATGTTTCTACAAGCGTCTGCATGCTTGATCTTGGACAACCTGGTCATGGAAGTGATTTGAACACCTGATTTCAATGATTTGGAGGGGTGTCCCAATACTTTTGCCAATATATTGTACATATTAAGTCACCTTCATCCATAGCCCTGGTCACAGCAGCACAGAGAGACATGTAGCCTCGATAGCTGTTTCCCCTACACGTGACCTCACACTGTTCCTCCTCCTTCTCAGGCCAGAAGGAGAAGTTCATGGTGTCTGTCACAAACACCCAGTGGATGGCATCATCTGAGTCTGGCGAAGGTGCCAGCGGATTCATCTTTTCCAGCCGCTGGCTGTGAATTCTTCACTTTCACGGAGGTCATAAATCATCTGCGCCACACGTTTAACACCCTCTTCATCCACAAACACATCTCGACTCCGCTCCTGCCACAAACTGGCCAGACTCTCGAGGGGACAGTGGCTTCTCCATTGTTTTCTGTTTTGGGAAGAAACATTTTGATAGTCTATGTTCACAACTGAGTACTTAAAGCTGAACTGAATTGTGTTGGATGATGACACCACTGTACATTGTTTCATAACTGACGAATTTTCCTACATCAACACTGTTATTGAACTTGTGAATCAACATTGAACTGACTCAAACTGAATAATAACACTATTGTCTTCTGTAGAGCTGCTTATAGCCAATGGATGGATTACTTCTAGATTCCAAATTGCAAGACAATAACTTTAGTTTTAGTAATCCATTACATTATACATTTTAGGTAATATAATCTATGTTTTAGATTACTTTTGACCTAACTCGTTTATCACATTGAATTGAATAGGTTAATATTGTACCAAATTTACAGTATATAAAAATGCAAGGATACACGTATTTTAAATTTGTATTTAATCTAATTACAAGTACTTCAATTTTGGTAAAGTAATTCAGATTACATGTATTCAGTTATTACCTGCACTGCTTATAGCTGAATCAAACTCAGTTCATAATTGATTAACTTTACACAGTTAACTGAATCAACACTGAATAATGACACTATCATATTTTTTGTATTGTATAAAGCAGTATATATAAATAAAGGTGACCTGACTTGACTTTAGTCAAGTAGGGAAAATAGTATGGCAGTCAATGGATGCTGTCAACTGTCTGGTTGGTTTCTAACATTCTTTTAAATGATCTTCTTTTGTGTTCAGCAGAATAAAGAAACTCATACAGATTTGGAACAACTTGAGCGTGAGTAAATGATGACAAAATGTTCATGTTTGGGTGACTATCCCTTTAATGCACAGGTCATCTGAATATTCCATGCAGGAAAGTTAGTAGTAATATTAGCCTATGCTATTCCATCTTTGTGTTACTAAAAAATGAAATCATTAGCAATTTAAACATTCTTTTAAAATGTTGTAGATGTCTCAATCCTTATTTTATGACTATTTTGCAACAATGGTAATATCAAAATTCTAATTTCTATAAACTTGCATTCTGTATCATGTCATGTGCCTCTTTAAATTGTACTTACTGAAAAGCCCGTGTCCAAAAATACGTCCTTTTTAAATCGTGTAATCGAGCAATCTTACTTGAATTTTCAGACCTGCTGAAATATAACGTTACAGTATTAGTGAGGAGAGAGGGGGTATGTGTGAGAATGTCTCTAAGTACAAAGATACATGATAATGCGGTTTATTTACTGCAGATTTACTGACTTTTCTACCTCGCAGTAAAACCTATTGTACATAGTAACAATTTGAATTTGGAAATAAACCCTGTTTAGCTTTTAATTTCCATGTCGACCAAGCTACTTAACGTTACCTGTTGTTTTAGTGCTAAACTTGTCTATCAGTTTCTTCGCAGTTCCCACTTCTGAAGTTGGGATTACGAGCACGTCGCATTCAAATTTTGACTTGACAGGGCGTTCATGTCGTTTTTATTTATTATTATTTACTAGGAAACTATAACGTTATTTTACGATAGTTCCGCTAGCACGTGAAGGCAGCGGCATCACGCGCATTTTGTCTGGCCATTCTGACTTCAAGCTGATTATAGATGCGCAAAATACGCGCAAACATATTATTCGGGTTGTTGGAATGTTGCTATTCCAAACAAATTGCTAGTTTGCCATGTATAACGGAATAAGTTTTTGTACAGTGTAAAATGACAGTTTGGTTCCTTACTGTTATTGTGAAGCGAGGAATATGCTACATACATATAGTAATAATAGTTACACAACTTTGTATAACAATAACTCAACGTCTTTATCACAAACAAGGTGTGAAGTAATCAAGATTACTGTCGACCAAAGTGCAAAAGTGTCTGAGGCAACAATTGAACTTCACATTTTGCAAGGCTTGCAAGAGAAAATGGATTAACAACACATGACGCAATTTTAATTGCATAACAATAGGTTAAGTATTGCTTTTGAGTAAGTATAGCTACATATTAGGCACATGTTCATATATGTTTATATATATTTTAAAGTAAATATAGGACATTATTAAAATAAAACTGGAAATTTCTGAAAATACACATACGTTATTTTCTATTTTATTTTTTTTTATTATTATTATTTTAAATGTTTGTCCAGGAATGATCATTTTCATTTTATAGAAGGGATTGGACATTAGCTTGACTGACACGTTTAATAATCAAACCACACTGAAAAAAAAAACGGCAATTCCTTTATTATTTCAGACAAATGACAAACTCTACAAATGTGCCTGGTTGAAGAACTTCAGAGAAAATTTGAGTAAAAAAATAAAGATAAGAAAATTAAAACAAAGAAAGGGAGAGTGAAGAATTACCATCCTGCTCTGACACAAATATAGTCTAAAACTTCAAATCCACTTGTGTCTTCTTTTTCTTATTAAAAAGAAAAACACGTACGATGATTGTGAGCCTTCTTTTAGGATGGCAGACCTACAAAAAATTCCAGAGGTAGAATACTTTTTTAATTATTTTTTTTAAAACACTAGATTTTAAAAACCTAGCAACAGACAGGAGACAATACATAAAAAAAAGTACTGCAAGCCTTCAGTACCTGGTGAAAATATCTGTATTTCTGAGGAAACCATCACACGAATGAAACAGTGTAAAGGATATATTCATATGTCCATAGTAATCATTGGATATTTACATTTTATTTTCTATCAAATGCAGTTAGAACACTAAGAGAAGTAAAAAAAAAAAAAAAAAAAAAACAGGCGGTAAGTTTTGCGGGTTGTGAATGCGTGAATTCTGGATCAAGCTTTTGGAATAGTGGAACATTTTCCTTACCCATAAAACCTTCACTCCAAAAGGGAAAATACAACAACAACAACGTCCTGTTGAAAAGCATCTGTCTGCTCATCCAAGATTTCTGAAGCGATAGTTGGCCCGTATAAAATTAATATAAAAACAACCAAAAGAAAGAACAATCCCACAAAATCCACAATCAAGGACATCCAGAGGGCTCGGGCTCGTATGATTCTATGAGGGATTAATAAAGATGGCCGAACAGGGATGTGTCACGCGGGGACGAGGACTTCAGCTGCGGTTGGATGGAGATCCTGAGAAAGGCTGGTTAGTTCTGGGCGTCCCAAGAGGTGTAGAGCGCTGAAGAACAGAGAGAAGATCAGTCAGCGACATCATGCTTCAGTCCACTGGGACGTGATCATCGTTCTGTAACATACCTGTTCTGTAACAGGTACTGGGCGTTCTGGATCTGGTCTTGGGTTCCTGTGATGGTGATGATGCGGTCCTCTGAACCCTGTAGGGCTCGTCGATTTTGATAGACGCTCCAGACTCGTGACGAATCTGCTTGATCCTCTGACCCCCTTTACCGATGATTCGATACGGCCAGCTGAGAATCACAGCAGGGGTTAAATGCACGGTTCATGTGTAAATCGTATCGTTTCGGGAGTGATTTACTCACGTCTCTTAGGAATAGTCACTTGTGTGGTGATCACAGGCCCTTCACTGTAGCTACTCCTTCCACCTGAGCATAAGGAGAGAGTGAAATGTAATCACAATGGGAGATTTATGAAGGAGTCTATATGGCCTCTATAGCCTGGGACACACCAAACCGATGGGCGGACAATGTCGGCTTGTTTTAAGCGTTAGTCTGCGTGTTTTTTTTCAGTGTTTGGCACCGTTTGCTCTAGTCGGACACCGCTGGTGGCTTTACGCCCAATTCTGCATGTCAAATCAGCGACAGAGCTTGTAGGTGAGAGCGAGCACTAGGGATGGGAATTGAGAACCGGTTCTAAGTTTTGAGATCTATCGATATTGTATGCCTTGACGTTAACGAGTCCTCATCACAGGACTCAAAATAATTGCACATATTACTCAAAATAAACGGCACGATGGTAAGGTCGGGAGACTAGAGTTTCATGTGGAGCATTCGAAGATAAGTTTTTTCTGAATTACTGTGTGAATTGTGCTAAAATAGACCTACGTTGCCTTATGTTCTTTGGAAAGCGTTCGCACACTTCAAATAAACGAGAAAAAAAAAACATCCAGGGATGATATGCTTTCTGTGATGACACACATCTTGTGGGATGTCCCAACTGTCGGGATAATCACACAATACGGCTAAGTCCGATAATGACACATTCAATTCGCGAAATGACTCATTTGAACCGATTCATTTTAATAAATGGTTAAAACAACTGAACTGATCTTTCCAACACTGAACTCACGGGACATTTAATCGTTGTATAACTAATCATAACACTTTTCAATAAGGTTCCATTTATTATATAAAAAGTACAGTTTGCTTAGTCAAGTGTAAGGTTTAAAACAAATAAAACCACTTGTTTTTTTCCCCCAAAAGACTACTTTTTTCCACACAGTGCTATCAGGAATCAATAAGAGAATCGTTAAAAAAAAAATTCGATTAATAAACAGAATCGTTAGTGGCATTGATATTGATCAAATCTTATCAATTCCATACCCTAGCGAATCACTCTGAATTGGCTATTCAGCTTAGCAAATTAGCCAAAAAAAAAAAAAATGAACCGACAAAACTGCCATTCTTGTTCATTTCATTTCAACAGTGGAATGTAAATGTTGAAATTAACATTAACAAAGATTAACAAATGCTGAAGTAGTATTGTTCATTCTTCAGTTAATGTTAACTTATGTAGTAACTAATGTACCTTATTGTAAAGTGTTACCATTTTAATAATAACATGGCTTTGTGGAATCAAGATGACAAATCCATCTGTAGTGAGTGATACTGGTGTAAACCAGTGTGCCGCACAAGCCGCGAAAAGTGAAGCCAAAACGTCTTGATCGCCCCTAGTGGCACGGTCCTCAGTATAGGTCATAAACCCCATCCCTCCTCATGTTATTCAATGACACATGAGCAATCAAACTAAACGAATTAAATTACACTTCAAATATAATTTTGCCAAATATGGTTTCTGTCATTTACTGTAGTTTATCATCACACTGGTGTAATTTCAAGTGTTTGTTTTTAAAATAAGTTTGTTTTTAGCTAGTTATTTGATGGCTGTGACGTATTCATGATTGACAGCTGTGACTGACAGGTTCTGTGAGCGAAGTAGTCACTGAAGCACCAACAGACTTTTTTCGGGATCTTCGGAGGACTGAGGAGATTGGAGCTTTAAATTAAATATCAAAATTTCATATAAATTAATTTAAAAAAAGTGCAGGAGTGTGTTCTTGCGATTGATTCTGCGAGAGCGAGTGCAGGGCCTTGATTTTGAGGCTTTACTTCCTGTTCACGACTGTGCAGGTCTGGTGCGAAATCGCTTCTGCGCAGACTCAGGTTCCAAGATGTCAGCGCCATATCGGGACACTGATGGCTTCACTTCTGACCAATGGAAGAGAGCGAAGGGGCGTCCATCTTTTTTTACAGTCTATGGTGTACACTAGTAAATTGCTGCTTGCTTTGTTTTTCCACAGTTCTGGCTCATCCAATTTCCTTTTCTCCGCTGGTACAGGAGAGTGTCCTCTCACGCAGGTGCCTATTCTGTGCAGTGTTCAAGTGCAACCTCTTTGGCTTTCATCAGCGCTAGTTCTTTGCCATGGGTTTGGTGTGTCCCTATCTTATTATAACAGGGTGTCGTACTTACCAGACTGATAGGAGGAATCCCAAGATGAATTATTGTCTGAAACACAAAAAGAAAAGTAAATAATCTTTACTGCACAACAGTGGATTCCCAGCCTTTCCCAACTCACTGCAAGAATATGAACGGAAAATGAAAAACTGGTGTTTAAAACGGTTAATGGATTCTGACTAAAACACATCTGATTGGCCATTGCGTTCCAGAAATTAACATTGCTCTAACACTGCAAAAAACTCTGTATGTCAGGCTAAAGAGAAAAATGTTTCAAACAGAGATCAGGCTTGACTTGAAGCCTATTCCAGAATAATAATGTGTAGCCTGAAAATAAGCTAAATAATGTAAATCTTCATTTCTGCTTGTTTTTCGACTACCACACATTACTTAGCGCCAAGTAGTCTTGATACTGTATTTTCTTTGCTCAGCTAGCTATTTTTAGTATTTTTGATGTCAGGCGTCTGCTGCAGATTTATCCTTACTTGTAGACGGAGAAACATCTGCATTTGTCCTTTTCATCGACCCTGTTGATAACCATTTATCCATGTTTTAAACGGTTGTAGCCTACAGTAACTATGTGCAGCAAAATTATGGTAGATAAGCTGGTGGTTTATTCTTAACCAAACAATAAGGTTAAATATTGAACACAGTGAAAGTTTAATGTTTATTTTTGCTATTTCATTTTATATTGAATCATACTTAGAAATAGTAAATGGCAAAATAGAAATAGTTAATAGTAAATGGCAGCCCCACTGCATTATCAAAAACCACCCCTGTACAGTAAGATATGTAAATTGGGACACTCTCTTGATAGTCTTGAATGTCAAAAGAGTCCCAGTTTACTTGAATTAACTAAATTTTAAATATACAGAGCCCCTAAAAGTACATGGTGATGGTTCAAAAAAATATATATACACATCACTGAACGCGTTTCTACAGGGAATGCCAGTTTCTAACAAAACTAGCAATCATACTTTAGTAAGAGAATGCTTTTCTTTTTTGGTGAGAAAGGAAAAGCAGTGAAATATAATTTCTCCTTCCATCTAATTCAAACAGCATGCAACACAAAATTGTGGTTAGTTGCGTCGCACAGTCCAATATTATTGTCTAAGTGTGCAGCCAGAATAAGTTAGTCAGATAGTTTATAAAACAATTGAGACTTTGGTGAGACTGAAAGGTGACAAAGGGTGAAACATTTTTCCAAGAAAAAAAATGCAAAGAAATAAAACATATTTAAAGAAAAACTTACCATATCCATCATTCTGTAAAGCAAGAGAGAACAGAACACAAGGTGAGAATTAAAAACCTCAAACACAAATGTTTCAAGGCAACTTACAGACAACAATGTGTCCCTCTCTTACTTCCAAGGCACCTAGCTACTCAAACCTCATCTGCTACCAGGTAACAGTTGAGCTGTGGTTTTAGATGCTATTGTTAAGGACAATTAAAGTCAGCATGAAATGGAAATTCTGTATGTACATAAGATATGTATATGTATTTTGGCTTATCAAAAGACAAAAGAAGTGTAGGGCAGTATTTGATTTTGTCAATCTGGAAAGTATTGAATCACTGTAGAATATTAATTGCTGCAAATGTTTTATGCAAGTCTGACTGAAAAAATTCTTGCTGGAGAACTGAAATCTCATCTGTCCATTTGACCTCATTGAAGAGATGTGGCAGCAAGCAGGTGGGCATGTTAATGTTTTTTTGTATTACAAGGGCAATTTTTTTTGTAATTAAAATTATGTGCATAGATTTTAATGTACTTTTAGTAATACATTTTGGGATGGGGTGAGAATTGGCTATTTGCTATTTCATTGACTAATTGAGATGGCCTGTGGTTTTTAAAATGTAGATCGACTCATTTCTTGAAACTGAACAATCATAAAATTACAAAAAACTGAATACTCACCATGCTGCCTCCATAACGATCATTGCGTCCTCCGCTCTTTCCCCACTGAAGAAAAAAGAAAGAAAATCAACAAATATGGTATTACAATGATTAACTACACATCACAAGAAAGCATTACAGCTGATAGCGAGGGAAATCTTGAACAGCACTGATCCAAGTAAAGAACTTACTGTCGTCTTTCTTCCATGTGACCACGCTGGGAACTGTAGGAGTACTGGTCATCGCTGTAAAGTTAGAAACACAGCATCCAAACTCTTATTCAGCAAGAAGATAAATCAATTCTACATATAAACCAAAATGAAAACTCTTGGCAGAAACCAAACACACATTCTAAAGTTTCTTAGACCCTATTTATGTTAAGGCTGGAATACACTACACAACTATAAAGAAACAGTTATTGATAAACTGGACATCACACAAACTGCAACAGACTTTCACGTCAAAGTTGCTCAGACTTTTAACAAGTTTAAAGTTGTTCTTAGGGCTGTAGTCAACCAAAGAAATCCTTAGTCGACTAAAGTCTTGTCCTGCGCAACGATTAGTTGACTAATGATAAAAAAACGGATGTTTTGATTGAACTTTTTTAAACAATTGTCATAGAGCAATTATAAAACAACAACAAAAACATCAAAATAAGTAAAACAATAATAATAATAATAATACAAATCTTTGAAAATTAAGTGTTTTTTTTAACTGCAAAAAGTGAGGAGCACTGTAGGTCTATGGTGACAGTCACAGTCGCGCACCATGATCACACCACACGCTACAAAAAAATAGAACCGCTATCTGCCACATAATGCAAAATCTTAACCCTCTAGGCGCCACGGTTGAGTTCACTCGACAAGATGCGTCACTAAATAAAACGGCCGATTTTGTCAAATTGGGTGTCAAATTTCATTCGACATCCCCTCCACTGGATGGCAGACATGTCATACTTCATCCCTGACTCAAAAAAACGTCATGTTTCTATACAAATGTTCAAGTTACAGCGCATTGAATCAGTGTGATCAAAAGCGGAGATAGTGTGAGAGTGAGCCATTTCATCAGAGCCTCTCCGCGATCGCGGCGACAGTATTATGGTGGAGACTTTGTTTATTATCACTGGGTATGTTAGACGAGGTCGGAGTATTCATAGTACAGATGAGGCAGGTATGGTGGAGTCGCAATAGTGTGCATACTTCACGTGCGCTGCGAGGCAGATCTGGCCGCGATCGCGCTGCTCATATCATCACTTATGATCTGCGCTTTGCCATAACGAGTCATCTTTTGAACTAAACAGGTCTTGTCTACTTGTGTTTGTGTGTCATATGAATAATATATGCCCCATACATGGAATCAGAGTGCCTACTGTATGTAGTAAATGGAAAATCTCTACAGCAAAAGGCCAACCACTACATGCATTCGGTTTGTTCTACCATTTATTAGTAATGATTTGCACAGTTTGGTTATTACTTACTATATACCTGAGCATTCAGTATTGTGCCATATAGCATACAGAAGGTGATGGACATTTTGGGGGGAAAGAAGTGCTGCATTTTATCATTTAAACATGTGACTTTTCATGAAAATTCTATAATCCAAGATTTCTGCCACCATATGATGTCATAATATGCAAATTAGATGGGGAAATTTAATCCCTACATAAATTTTGGGTCATGCTTAATATTTCTCTAATTTACAGAAAGTATCTATCTTGTTTCACTTTTAAGATATTGTCTTTTGAAATTAAGAATGTCAAAATCTAAAGTTTTTGGAAAAACCTCTGGCGCCTAAAGGGTTAACAAAAGCTCTTGTTTATAAAGGCTATATTCTTCTTTATTTACAAAGCTATGGGTTAACTTTTCTCCAGCCGATCTAGGTGTTTAAAAAAAAAGCCTAAAAACAATTTGAAATAGGCTGTGTTGTAGGAAGGCTGCAAGGCATATAGGCTTATTTTCGTTTCGTTACATTTAGGCTATTTTCAAATGCGTCAAGTGTACAAATAAAAAATGAAAGCATATTAAGAAATCACAATCATGATAAAGCCGTTAAAAGGGCTGCTCACGTCTTTCAGCGCGCTCAAGTTCGATTTCAAATGTAGGCACGCGATATGCACGCTCATAATGGAGCAACGCGGTCGCGGTCACCTACCTCCACAGTCTTGTAGTCTTAGTTTTAAAATGTAGCCAGACAAAAGATTTAGATTTCGACTAAAGCCAAAACAAGTAGCGTTCTACCTAAATGAATAAAGCAAAACTACTAGGGCTGTGCAAAAGTTAATTGCGATTAATTCGCATTCAAAATAAAAGTTTGTGTTTACATAATATATTTGTGTGTGCTGTATATAATTTTTTTGTATGTATAAATACACACAAATGCATGTATATATTTAAGAAAATGTGTTGTTCATATATAATATATTTATATAATATAGATTATGTATTTATATATATATACAGAATTTAAGCGCAAATAATTCTTAAATATACATACATGCATGCATAGGTATTTATATATACAAAATAATTATATACAGCACACACAAATATATTATGCAAGCACAGACTTTTATTTTAGATGCGATTAATTCGCAATTAACTTTTGCACAGCCCTAAAACTACCTATATCCCTTACCGAGTGCGAAGCAGCAGCGCAGCCAGCCACAGGTGCGGTTCCCGAGTGTATTATGTGTGTGTGCGCTAAACTGTGGCGCAGTTACAAAAATAGCCTCAATTAAAGCATTTAAAGTTGTGGATAAAACATAGGCTAATTATATTTAGAATACATAATAAATAACTGCTTATAAAAGGAATAAATATCAAGAAGTAAAAAGTATTTCTATTGGTAAAAAAAAATTAAAAAATGGTTGACCAATAAGAATGTCAGTCCAGTTCAACTCAAGACGGCATTCGACTGATTAGTCGAACTAAACGACTAAAGTTTTTTCCTATTTGTTCTGAACATAAACTTGTGCAGAAACCTGCGCCTCAATGAGCAAATGTTCTACAATCGGCTCAAAATATCCAAGATGTGTGATATCCTGATGACACTCTGAACCCATCATACACTACGCGTTTTCTCTGAAGGCTGTCAACGCCGACTGCCCAAAATCTGCAGACTGGCTCTGACTTTCAGCAACTAGCGTTGACTTGTCCAGACTGCAAATAAGGGGAAAATCAAGGCAAAAGGCATGTAGTGTATTCCAGTCTTTATAGGTCAATAGAAAAATATATCAGATAGATTGAAGCGACTCACCCTCTCCTGTGGTGTGGGGGTCCCATGGGCATGTTTCGTGGGGACGACCCCTCCTCTTCCCCTCTCTGGGTGGGAGGGGGGCCCCTGCGTGGGCTCATATCATCATAATCTCTCCTGTTCTGCATGTGGTGGCCGCCACGACCTCCACTGGGGCATTCGATCAAAGCCTCCTCCGCTGCCACGCCCCCTCGAGAAGAGAAGCCTCCCATTGGCCGACGGCCCGCTCTTCATACATCGTACCTGAAGCCACCATAGTCGTCAGGTCTCATCGTAAAAGTTAGGGTCATACTGCTGTGCTCTACCTTTAATGGGAGCCTGGAGAAGAGAGTGGTCATGAGAAACATGTCTAACAACACCAAACAGCTCTGTCAAATGATGCGTCAATCTGACCTCCACAATGAGCTCTAGCATGGTCCGAATGCACTGCACCACCCGCTCTGCCTTGCCCCCCACTAGCACCACACGGTCAGTGGACTGAGGACAGCACTCCTGAAAGAGCTTGATGGTGGTCTGGGTGCTCTAGAACAGAAGTTTTTTGATAAGCGCTATAAAATTCATATTTTATAGAGAAAAGTCTCATCTTAGTGTCTTACTTCACGAAGTTCCTTGATCTTGGCCCCCTTCACGCCGATGATGCTTCCAGCGAGACTCTGATGGATCAGCAGCCTCAGCTCACAGTCAAAGTCCACGCCCTTATGATGTTGATACTGCTCCAACCAATCAGAGAATCAGAGGTGCCATTTAAGTATACAGTAACAGCTTCAGTGAATGTGCAACTTCTCATCCAGAGGTGGCTGATATAAAATGCGGTACCATATTTGCTGATACCTCAAAAAATTAACGAATTTGGGGTATATTCAATTGATACATCTATATTATGATATTACATGCCTATTTTATACAACCAGTAACATTTTTATCTAACAAACAGATACAACCAAAATATGTAACTATCTAAAAATTGCACATCCAATAATGGGAAGAAAATCAAGTCACACATGAGATCAGTAATTATTTGGGATGCAAATTATTCGATTAATTCATTAATCATTAATTGATCAACCTTATCCAGGGTTTCTGCAGGTTCCACAAAGTCAAATTTAAGACTTTTTAAGACCTTTTTAAGACCATTATGAATGAAACTTAAGACCTAGATCACAAAAAAAAAAACGTACAAAGGAAACACTTAACGAGTCTCAAAATTGTTAGAAAATAATTTAATTTATTCAAACTGAACATTCGGCGAAAATCAGTACAATCGGTCCTGTGATTATGGAAATTTGTTCTGTTTCTGTTTTTATAAAATCCCCTATTCAAAGCACGTAATGTAGGCCGTTCTATCTTTCCCGCACCTGAAGGAAACATCGTTTGAAACAATGTGGGACTGGTGTCTTGTCGCCATGTGGAGAACCCAGAGCACCTCCACTATTAGTTTTGGCTCTGATCAAAAAGCAAAATCGGATCCAAAATTCAGATATTTCAGGCCAAGTATCGCTAAACTTCCACGTCCCCATAGCTGAATAAAATCCATTTTATGTCTGTCTGTGGCATCTGAGATACCCGCCAATAACACAAAACCTCAAAACTGATTGGCTGGTGCATGTTGGTCTATTATGTAGTCGTAATACAGCGAATTAAGAACAACAACTACGTAATATAAATACATAAATAAAAAATTCCAAAGCGCTGCGGGAGCATTTCAATGAGATTTACATGGACATAGGAAAATTAAGACCCGTTTAAAAAGATTTAAGACCTAGAACACAATACTTCAGCAAATTTAAGACTTTTTAAGGCCTTAAATTGTGATTTTGAAATGTTAGACTTTTTAAGACCCGTGAAAACCCTGTTATTAATCGATTAACGATTAACTGATAAGCGCCCATTTTCCTGAGAATGTAAATTTCTCACGGTATCAAGTGAACATAAAAAGCTAAATATTGCTTATATACTGAATTAAAAAAAATGCATGTTATATTGCTCAATTGATGTTCTATTGTAACAGTTGTGATACGTCACAGAATAATGGCATTTATGTAGTTTAACAAAATAAATTACAAACAGAAAATTAAAATACTTAATAATTGTGCACTGGCTCACCTGTTGCATGTGAAACATTAAGCAACATAAAATCAATTTTAAATAAAAATCTATATGGGTAGGCTTATTCTACCTACATTATATTAAGCCTACATATAATAATCTATCTGGTAAACTACTTATAAATAAAGCTTGAAACATTAGCAGCAGCACTTATAACCAAGGCTGAGAGGGAAGTCAAATGTACAACTTGTGGCGCCTTTAAGAGCTGCGCGCTCCCTGTCTGAACTATCGGCAGTTTTCTATGTGCTGTGCGCCTCGAACACCCCGTTTGCCGTCCATGCGAAGTGAACACACCATGTATGAAAGTGTGACAGACAGTTAGGATAAATAACAAACCAGGAGATAGAGCTAAAAAAAATGGGAGAAACCCGGGAAAACTGGAGTGTTGACAGGTACGAGCTAAGTTATTGTTAGAATACAGCTGTAATTAGGGTTAAGGTTAGCGCGCTGTATAACGTTAGCTGGTGCTAGTCAATAGGAGGATCTTTGTTGACATCACTGTACGCATGCGCGAGTCGCTGGGCGGCAAGAAAACAATAGAATGATCGGCTGTAAAGACGCGACAAGCACTTTCAAGAGAGTTAGCAGGCAAAATCCACAATATATAAGCACTTTAATATCTGACGACCGGAGGAGGTTTGGAGAGAAGCTCAAAATTTGTATTGGTGACAAAATTGAAGTTATTCAATGTGATTTGGGATGTCAAAACACGTCTCGCCCGTGTCTTGGCCACTATAATCTACTGGGGAGACGTTTATTCTTATTTAGGACCTTCACTCATGAAATATTAAAGGCTTTCAAAAGCCTGGAGGGCTATGATTATTTTGTTTCTCGAAAGTTGGGCCAATCTTTTCTGCCAAACAGAAAGCAGTGATAATGCTAAAAGCAACATGACATCATGATTTTTGCTTAAACATACACGCCACTTTCAAATCAAGTGGCGTGTTATCTTTATGCATTTTGAGCTATGCGTGTATGTCTATGCCATTAAATGAGCGAAACAAGCAAAATGTAGATCTACATCTGGTGAGCGATTTTTTTCCTGGGATGGTAGGGGAAGACTCATAAATGCTATTAACCACAGTGACGGGTAGCTTTAGGGACGGGGTTGGGGTGGGTCATATATTTATATATACAGTAATATAACGTTAAGTCAATGGCGTTCATAAACATGCTGAAAAGCGATTATACGTGTTGGAAATACAAATTGGCATGTTATACATGCGCCATTTCATGAGATCAGACTGTTAAAGCAGAAGTTAGACATGGCCAAGCAAAGTCACAGCGTGATTCGCAATTTCGCATCTCCCGTGGGTGATCGCAGTACGGCGAAATAATCACTGCTCACTGCAAAGCCGGGTAAGTCTTCATTGATCAATGTTCTTATTTATTTAACATGAAATGAAAAACTTTTTATCAAGCCCCCAACAAGCCATACAATCGACCACACAGCAATAGTGAACCATCCTCTTCTCTAAATCCTCCTCCAAACGTGCAAAACAATCAAATTACAGGTATCTAGCGGTGTTTCTTGCCACACGCATATTCATGATGCAACACGACAAACGTAAACAATGACGTCACAAAAGATCCTCCTATATCAATGCACTCTACTCCGTTTTGACCGCCTCATGTTTGGTTTCTTTTTTGCCGCCTCAAGTTTGTGTTGGCTCTCTCGCGTGAGAACATTCGTGTCACGTTCATAATCGTCAATTAGCTGACAATTAATTTAATTGAGTAAATTCTTATTGATAATCGATTAACCGTTTACATCCCTAGTAATGATGAAAGGTGACAAGTCATTCAGGCTTCTGTGCTATTTTTTGTTGTTTTGTAGCTGCTAGTACATCACAGTCTGGGGCACAAGCAGGGCTCAAAAATAATTTATCACCCACCCCTACTCCCATGCTCATATGAATAGCCTCTATGCACGATCGCTTCCGGGTTTGTCTCAGCACGCCCAGTTACATCCGGTGCTGCGTCAGTCTATGGTCAGAAGCCGGTTTTGCGTTAGGTGGAGATAGTGTCAAATTACACTTGCTGTTTATAAAAACGTCCTGCGGTTAACGTGAATGATGTTAACAACACTGTGAGGCAGTTAGCTGTCACACAAGAGTGAAAAAGAGAAGTTATTTAAATTATATATTTCGAGCTTTATCAACAACTTTGAGGGTTAGTATTCTCTATATTCGTACGAAATTCGACTAGCGAATCAGCGTTTCTATAATCGTTGTCTCCGTTTCTGAGAAAACAGATTTTATTAAAGTTTTGCCTCTATACACTTGGCCTGCAGAACGCGCTTCCGGAAGTAGAGACGCTGACTGAGATTCTTTCAGACACACATCATCAAGGTTCGTGCATAGAGGCTATTGTGAAAAAAAAAACCCTGAAAAAAAAAAAAAAAATACACTCACCTCTTCTAGAGTAGGTATGATCTTCAGCAAGATCTCAGCTACCGTGGGAATATCAGCACTGACGCTTAGGATTCTGTCAATGTAATGAATTGCATTCCACGAGAGAAGGAGAAGAGAGCGTATATTAGACACACAAACAGCCTGAAGAAAACGGTCAGTGCTTTCTTTTTTAGCGCATTTAAATGCGTGGGGAAACAGACCCAAAGAGAGTCATGCACTCCTTTGTCAAAGGGAGTAGAGAACACAGGAAAACAAAAGAAAAACAAAGTGAAGCTCCTTCCCGTCTGCTGAAACGTGAAGATACAGGGAAGGTCAGATATGAAAGAGTGCAGAGAGAATGGCACAGATGAACATGAATGAAGCAGGTCCCAGATCCAGTAGAGAAGGGAGAGAGAGAGAGAGAGAAATAGCAGAGATAGATAAGGGAGGCAGAAGAGGAAAGTTCAAAAGTCAAATGCCACAGTAAACCAATGCAACAGACAAAAGGGAGAAATATATTCTGCACTGCCCCTTCACCATAAATAACTAAATGCAGCCTTGTATTAGCAAGAAACCTTTCAAATGAAAACTGTGGAAGGAGGACATTTCCCAGTCGGTGAGAGGGAAACAGGGTGGGAAAGGGCTTTCTTACATGACAGAAAAGGCATTTGAACATAGCACAACATTTTAAATTCATATTGCTCGTCATGGCAGCATCACACTCATGTTTCATGGCAGAAAGGGAGCAGTTTGTACATTAAGGATGTTAAAACAGTTCTGATATTGGCAGTAACAGAGCTGATATGACTTGGAGGTTGGAGTATCTGAGTGGCACGTACCGCTCGGGCCCACTGCTGTCTGGGACTGACACAGTGGCATTGTACTGCAGGGGGCGGGGCCAAGTACCCAGAGCAATCAAGCACACGGATGTCAATCAAGTAAGCCGCCCAATAGGAAGGGCGCGATTATGGGTGTGGCCAACCAGGGAGTCAGGAGGTCAGGCGGCAATGCAGGTGGGCGGTACCAGTCGATCCGGAATATGGGAATTGGCCAAAAATGAACAGAAAAATAAAAACAAAAAACAAGGAAAAGGGGAGAGGGAGTGGAAGAGGAATACATTTTTTAATTGGAAACACTTTCAGTGTGACTTTCAATTCTCATAATGTTGGAGGAGAATGGAGAACAGGAGAGGAACAGATTATGAGAATATCTACTAGGCCAAATACTATTTTAGCCAGTATCAAAGATTCAGATACTCTTCAATTAACTAAAGAGTACAGTAGAATGTGGGGTGTTTACAACACAGCACTGTTTTTGTAACACAAACTGCCTTGGCTCCACAAAATCTAGCTTTTCTTTTCTTGGATGATGAGTTTAAAGAGTTCTGTTGCTTTTTATACATATTAGCATTAGCATATTATAACCCAGTTCTACAGACATCTGAGCTCCATCTACCACAGTTTGTGTGTAGTGTGTGGAAAGAGTGAGAATGTGCAAACTAAACAAACGAGTACTCACATCGGTGCGCAGAGCTTTAATATTCTTCCCACCCTTTCCGATCACCGCTCGGCGTTCTGCAGAGAAGAACCAATCAGCATTGAGGTACAAGAGGAGGAACGAAACTCAGAAGTGATGGGAAACTCAGGGACTTACTTTGCTCTGTAGCAGAATTCTGAGCTCCACCATGTCGTCAGAATTTCGTGATCGCTTATGGGGCATGTCCTCCTCAGTATCCTCAGCAGAACGCTTACCTGAAAAGGCATTCGCAACACGTCCATTTATCACATAAAAGTTGCAATAAACCGAATTAGACAGATCTTTTCTTCAGTATTGTGACATAAGATTGTGTTTCCCAACCCAGTTCCTGGAGGCACATCAACAATGCACATTTTGGATGTCTCTTATCTGACCCCATATATTTTTCTGGTCTTGGAATCTCTACTATTGAGCTGAAAGGTTGAATCAGGCATGTTTGATTAGGAAGAGTTTGATCATGTGTAGTGTTGGTGTGCCTCCAGGAACAGGATTAGGAAACACTGCATTGGAGTGCAACATAATCGGTAGGGTGTAACGATATTCTGAAGCCGAAAACCGCGATACAGAACCCACGATTCAAATCGCGATACTCTCATTGCGAACCAAAACGCCCGCCCCCTGCTACCCCGGCTCGTTGGACCTCATGTCTCATGTGTACAGTACCAGTGCTGGGCAGGACCAAAAATTGATATCACGGTTTTTTTCAAAATCATAACGGTTTTCCGTTTTTTCGGTTCGGTTTTTTTAATAATTTTTTTATGCATAGTCAGGTGTTCAATGCATTTTCTACTGGTTAAGAGAGGAATTACTGCAGTAAATTGACTTAGGATGGTCTATTTTACTGTCATTGGTGAATATTGTAGAATAATTCCACACTAGTAATACAGGTTTGCATGGCCCCAGAAAATTATGCTGTTTACAAATAAGAGCCATTCATGATTCTAATGAAGTGAGGAATCAAAATGCAAAGACAACGGCAGTCAAAATACAGAACTTTTATTTTAAACAACACAATTAGAACAACTTGGAATACTTTTGCTAGTTCAAGTACAAATCCAGGAACATTACGTGCATTCAAGTAAATATAAAAGGAAATCTTGTGTAGCATTGCTTTTGAGGTCTATTAAAGAAATTAAAACAAAATTATGCAACTTGCATTAGTTATTCCTTCAAAAGTATTGCTTCGAAACCAGAACAAACATAAAATAAATATAAAGTGCTAACTTACTTGGCACACAGGATTATCCTGTATAATGGAAACAATATTTGGCTCTTACTTTCTTTAGCTTTCCCTGTGTTACATGCTGATGTGGAGGGCGCTGAACTTAAATCCGCGGCTGATTTAATACATTCTTGATATTCCAAGACATGTTTGCGGCTAAGGCGCTGGAGCAATTTGCTTGTGTTGCCGGGTCATTCTCCCCAGCGGAGAATTTTAGCCTGACAGCACTTACATAAAATGGTTGTTTGGTCGACGTCGGATTTTTGGAAAACAAAAAACCTCCAAACAACAGACCCGGCTCCTCTTTTTGGCACAAGTTCTTCTTCGGTGTCATCACTGTCATGTTGTACTAATTCTTCAGAATCCATCGTCCATGTAACGTAACAGAGCGCTGCTGTTTGTTTACCCTCGTCGGTGCTCAGTAGTGCAACGGGTAAAGGGTCCGTCTGAAACAGTGTCGCGCACTCTATGGTCGCGCAGCGTAACGGTCGTTCCGAACGTTGTGTAATGAAACCGGTATGGCGGTTTATTCAAAATCAAAATTGTGACGAAAATATAAACCGGTTTTCGGTTTGAACCGGATTTACCGCCCAGCACTATACAGTACACAACAATACTCCTAATACTCTCGGTAATACTCCTGAAGCGGTGAGCAGCCGGTAACAAGAAGTAGTCGAAGAAGAACGTCCTCATCTCAGTTCTCATGCATGCGCCCATAAGGAAGTAATGGAATAGTCGAAGTAAAGTCGTTATTTATGTTTTTTCGCACAAAAAGTAGTCTCGTCGCTTGATAAACTTATAATTGAGCCACTGTAGGCACATGGAATATTTCAACATTTTCTTTAATGACTTTATGGGCCGTCAAGAGCCAGTCCCTTAGGCAGTCTATGAAGGAGTGATTTTTTAATCAAAAATATATTCATTTGGGTTCCGAAGATGAACGAAGGTCTTATGGGGTTGGTACAGCATGGGGGTGGGGGGTAATTAATGACTTAATTTTCATTTTTGGGTGAACTAACCCTTTAAACCACTGTTTAAAAAAAAAAGAAGCAATTTTAGCGTTTCAAAACTCTAACCGAGACGTTAAAACCGTGGGAAAACCAAACCGTCAGTTTTGTGTATCGTTACACCCCTTATTGTCGGAAAAAGAAAAATGTTGGTTGGGGAAATGTAGGGTATGCATTGGTTGTTAATTGGATCTTGAGATGTGGGCGTGGCACTCAATAGGGGCTTTCAAACCGGGTTGTTATAGGAACTCAAGCTGCGTTTCCATCGCAGGAACTTCGTGTTTTTGGACTGCAGGAAACAAATTTTAACAAAAAAATTGCCCCTCTGAAAAAGAACTAACTCGTCAGCATGGACTTTTTACGTTTAGGAACTTTCAGGGATGTGACTTGGGTACGGTCAAAAATACTGATTGGTTGAGTTTCATTTCAATCACCATTTTTAAAAGTCTGTTGCGGTGGCTTACAGTAAGAGTTGTTTGCTATTCGAATCAACAATGATTAAAAATACAACCAATAGACAGACGAAGAGGTTCAGGCTTTATTAAGCTTGAGTTCAGAGAATGAAATCCAGCGGGAACTAGAAAGTAGTACGCAGTCTTACCGTCACCAACTAATTTGCCTAATCTTCACGGTACTTTAGATCACAATGGAAATGCAGACCACAACAGGTCTGGGGGAAATAACGTTCATGTGACAAATTGTTCTGGGAAATTTTGATAGAAACGCAGCTTTAAGTTATAGGAACTCAGCCTCCAGGGTGGTTACCCAATAACTAAATGTTCCCCTAGGGCCATTTTCCTGGTTGCATTCACACCGCCAGTAGAAACTCTGGAGTGACTTGTGACTGGGATTGTTGTAGTGACTTATTTTGACTAGTTCTGACAAACATTTATTTTGACGGTGATAAGAATGCCAAAGCCAGCATTACCAATCCCATTCGCCATCTTCATTAGTTGACGACCTGTTTTAACAGTCCAGTCAAATAAGTTATTTGATAGAACTTCTTATACAAATAAAGTAGACAGTATATAAGTATTACTTTTTGCCATGTGGTTGATGCCCAATGCTGCTGGAGGCCCATTGCCCTGCAAAGTTTATATTCAACCCGCTTCAGTTTGTGATTTTCAAGCAATCCTGAAGACCTTGATAAGCTGGTTGAGCCTGGTTCAGATGTGTTTGATTAGGGCAGGAGTGAAACTCTACAGGACAGTGGGCCTCCAGGGAGGAGGGTTAAATATCTATTATAAAGGGCAGATTTGCAGGTTTAAGGGGACTAAATGACTAGATAATTTGGCAATATGTTACCAAAGAGAAGTCCACCATTTCACTGAAAGATCCAATTAAGACACTTTGATTAATGTACGAGATACCCAAACCTTGGGTATGAATGAACTGTTTATAATAAGATCTATGACATGCATTTAGAAAACAGATGAGGTGAATTCCTAAGGCCTTTAAATTGTCAACATAATAAAAAAAATATTTTTTTTTCATGTTGTACACCATCTACTGCATGCCTGCTGTTGTATAATTGACAGACTTTTTTAAAGCAAGTAAAAGGTCTTTTAGTTTTATAATTGTAAAAATGTCCCACTTCAGGTTGGTTCACTGTGTCTTTTGCTGTGAAATTTTACAGATTTTTATAAATTAAACAAAGATATATTTTATATTGTCAGCAATATTATTAGTGTCCATACAAGTGAACGATATCATTCTGTTTATTCTAAGCATGTGTTTGGCACTTTAAATGCTCAAGCATTTATAAATGCCTGTTTTGTTTAAAAAATATTTTGTCTAAAGGTCAAATAGACTACTCTATTACTCGAAATTGACTACTACCGTATCAGAAAAATAATAAACTGAAATAAACTGTATTTCAGAATCTTTAGTAAATTACATTATTTTGTTTAGTTGTCTGTACTGAATCCCAATTAAAAAAAAGTGATCCTCAATTTATCCAGAAACGTGCAAGAATGTGATCACAATGATCAGTGGTGGAACCAGGTAAAATCTTGCAAATTGGTCAGGGACAGCCCTGTGTCTGGCTTTAAAAGGTTAAACCAGATACTGCACAAGAGAATAGCAGGATTTTATCCGTTGGGAAGTGGATGATAAAAATCGGATGAAGACTACCATTTTTTCTCTCTTTGAAAAGAGTACACAATATCAACATTCAAAACATTGGTTCCATTTAAATTGTACGCTGCTTTTAAAAATCACTGCTCTTACCGTTACTCTCATTGTTGCTGTAGGTGTCCTCTTCCTGTGGGTCGTTTTCTGGCTCCATTATCTATCTACAACAAGCGAAGATGAACAGCTCTCTCTTTTCTAACGGATGCCTAAAGGAAAATATAAAATAGTACATGAAATAATAAAATGTCATATGATCTAATAGGAATGCAAGTCCCAACTCTAAACTATTTTTAATAACCATTCTATGAATCTCACCAGAATGAACACTTCTCTTTGTCAATGGAGCATGATTAGCATTATTGTAAGTGAAATTATTTAAAAAATGGTATAAAAATGTGTGTGCGGTGTATAAATCGAAAGCAGAACTGAAAGTAAATGATCTAGCAGATATTCTCCTGAATTTGGAAGAAAAAAACTAAAACAATGTACTGCAACATATCTAAATTTTGCAAGAAAATATTAAGAACATTAAAAACAAACCTACAATTGGGTTGTGTATCAAAAAGTATTAGGCTGTCTGACCTAGACAGCATTGTGCGCAACACAAGGGCTTATGAACGGTAGAACGCGCCTGTGTTGCTAACGAACTATTCGCCAAATGATTCCGAACGATGTTGTTTAGATATGCAATTTACAGTGTTTTGAAACACAGGCTTACAGTAGTACTGTTAAATGAATTGATTAGCCGCCATCTTCTTGTACGGAATCAGCTGCCTTCCTGGCTAATTAACAATAGATAGTTTCAGGGAGCTAACGAGCTAGCTAATGTTACCATAAAGTATTTTTCCACTAGCAGTACTCGTAGACACTACGCATTCTGCTGAAAAAAATAAAATATATAAATACATCGCCAACACTTTTTCACTGCATGCCAAACTGGAAATTACAGTAGTGGAAATAGCTTATTAGGACTGCTAGCTTCCTTTTAGCTAACACAGAGGAGGCTCAGTTATTTAGCAAGACAAAAATAATGCAAACTGCGACAATAATCCGTGTGCACGAAAACGAATATCGACCTTTTAAAACTGTGAACCTGTTTAATATCATTATGTTTTGGTTTGTTGTGTAAAACCGATTATAAAATGATTTTTGTATCAGGAAATGTACCTACCGACCTGTTCCTGTCTTACTCCCCTTCGTAAAAACAATGACGCACTAAATCTATCTTTCTACGGCGATGTAGCGCAGACCAATGAAAGCACCTCCCTCCACAAAAGATACGCGCTCTGATTGGTCCATAACCCAGCATACCCGAAACTCCAGCAGCGTCACGTATAATCATTGGTCAACTGAAACGCCAATCATTTTGCCCGCTTTCACGATTAGCACGACAAGTTAGTCATAGAAAGTAGTTGTCTTGTGTTTTGAAATGAGATAAGTGTAATTGTGATATTTCTTTGTACCTTATGAAATATCAAAACTTAATTTAGTCGCTGTAAGAGTAACAAAAAATCCGTAGTAGAGGCAACTGACGTCATAAGTTATGATCGCAGCACATTTATCAGAGCAAACCATGCAGCCTGCACAGGAATAAAGGTGGAATTACTCATTTTTGGTAAGGTTTACTTTAATCTACTTTAGCTAAACTTATAAATGTTGTATATAGTATAGTGGAGTCTTATACATTTGAGTAAGATGCAAATTATTCGTTTTTTTATTTCTACAGTAATTATAATTCAACACACACAGGTGAGAGGTGTATTATGCTAATGAAGCCTGCATAATTTGTTAAAAAAATACAGAAAAAATTGTAATATTGTGTAATGTTATATTTTGAATGTACTATATAATGTATTTATGAGATACAAAGCTAAATGTTCAGCATCATTACTCCAGAAATCATTCTAATATGCTGAATTATTATCAGTGCTGGAAGCAGTTATGCTGCTTTTTTATAACCTGTTTTTCAAGATTCTTCGATGAATATAAAGGTAAAAGAAAATCAGCATTTACTTCAAATAGAAATCTTTTGTAACATATACACTGCCGTTCAAATGGGGTCAGTATTTATCTTTCTTTTTTAAAGCAAGGAGAGGATAAATAAAAGTGATAGTAAATATTTATATTGTAAAAAAAGATTTCTATTTCAAATCAATGCTGTTCTTTTTAACTTTTTATTCATCAATGAATCTTGTTTCCGAAACTGTTTCCAAGATTGATAATAAATCAGCATATTAGAATGATTTATGAAGGATCATGTGACACTAAAGACGAATAATGATGCTGAAAATTTAGCTTTGCATTATATAAATAAATTCTATTTTAGAGTATACTCAAATAGAAAACCATTAACTTATGTTGTAATAATATTCCAGTATTTTTATGTGTATTTTTTTTATAAATAAATGCAGGCTTGATGATTCAATAAAATTAAAAATAGTAATGTTTCCAAATCTTTTGAACTATAGTGTAATTTTAATGTGTTTTTTTTTTATCATACAATGACATTTTTAAGATAAATGTATTATTTAATCATAATTGGATATGGAATTTAAAATATTTTTATAAATGTTAATTAATTTAAAAAGTCGAAATCTTTACTGACACATTTGCCTCTTTCCATGCTTCAAAGGCTCTAGTAAAGCTCTAGTGTTTGGGACAGTGAGAGGATGTCAGTGGGTGAGGTCCAGGTTACCCAGGCATGGCTGCGCTCCGAATGCCACGTCCAAGTCCCTCATGCCTGGCTGGACGCTTGTGTGAACTGGATAAAGGAGGAGGCGGATAGAGAATCCGTGCCTCAGTCGCAGCTGAATCAGCGTGTCTTGGAGCAATGGCTGCTGACTGACCTGCGAGATCTGGCCCACCCGGTTCTTCCCGAAAGGATTTCGGAGGTGCTGAAGACAGAACTGGACAGCTGTTACTGTGTTCAGATGGACTCTCTGCTAGACATCAGCCAGCCTGCCTACACTCAACTACAGCGTATTCGGGGAACCGACCACTCCAACGATCAAGTGTCGGCTGTTACGCAGGAAACGCAGAGGCCGTGGGAGGCCAAGCCCACGCGTGTGTTGATGTTGCAGCTCACGGATGGAGTGCAAAGTCTGGAGGGCATGGAATACCGGCCCATCCCGGCTCTGAGTACAAACCTGGCTCCCGGCACGAAGCTACAGCTAGTCGGGCCGATGATCGCTGTACGTCTAGGGGTGTTGCTCTTGAAAGCTGAGAACGTGAAGGTGTTGGGTGGGGAGGTAGAACAGCTTTTGGAGATGTACTCTCAAGGCAGATTGCTTTGTGGGACACTTGGCTTGCCTGAGGAGAACCATCCACAAGGCGAGGAACCAGATGACCAGGAGCTTCTGGCTGTGGTAGATCATCAGGTAGCTGACAGCGGTTATGGCAGCGTGACTTCAGAAGCCTCATTCAGACCGACTCCCTTCACTCGCAACCCCGTCCGCAAGTGACGCCCACATCCAGGGAAGACAACTGGGATAACATGGATGAAATCCCAGATGATGACTTCAGAAGTATTTCAGACAATTTTGACGATGTCCCGCAAAACGCCGCTGATGATGTGATGGACTACATTCCTGAGGACTTTGATGACATCCCGTTAGAGGAGCTGGACAGTGTGATGAGCCCGATAGATGCGCAAGTCTTGCCAGTACTCGGGAACACTTTGAAATCAAGCAACCTGACTTCACGATACCAACCCATCCCAAAACGAGAAGAACTTAACCCTCTGAGTTTTCGCTCCAGAACCTCTCACCAAAGCAGACCCTTACATCCAGAGGAGCTGGACAATATGATGAGCCCGATAGATGCGCAAGTCTTGCCAAGTACTCGGGAACACTTTGAAATCAAGCAACCTGACTCCATCGATACCAACCCATCCCAAAACGAAAGAACTTAACCCTCTGAGTTTTTGCTCCAGAACTCTTCACCAAAGCAGACCCTTACCCTTACATCCAGAGGAGCTGGACAATGTGATGAGCCCGATAGATGCGCAAGTCTTGCCAAGTACTCGGGAACACTCTGAAATCAAGCAACCTGACTCCATCAGATACCAACCAATCCCAAAACATCAAGAACTAAACCCTATGAGTTTTCACTCCAGAACTCCTCACCAAAGCGGACCCTCATCTCTTACATCCAGAAGCTCTGGATACATTTGGTGCAAGTTCCTCTACAACCACAGGTGGATCTTCTGGTGGCGAACGAGACGCTCCAGTTCCCTTGTACCTCTGCACACTTCAGGCATGCAATTGGCCGCCCGTCAGTGTTCAGGTTTTACGCCTACAGGCTTTCATTGTCACACTGGTGGGAAATTTGCGCGTCAGTGGCGGTGCGTGGAAACTTGGAGCCACCATATCTGATGGCACCGGGTACTTGGACGTAGATCTGTCTGACGCCATGCTGACCAATCTCATTGGCTTCTCTGGCAACAGAGGTCCGAGAACTGCGGAAAGACCCGGCGTGACGCAGCAAGGCCGACAGTGGGATCCTGCACTGTCAGCAAGAGCTGGTGGATATGTGCTGTATGATGAGTGTACAGGTGGACCCGATGGGAAGAGGAGTCGTGTTGAGTGCCAGTCCGATCTCGGAACGAGAATGCTCCGAACTACAGAAAAGGGTAAAAGAGAGGAGGAAGTAAGCGCTACTCTATCCTCTTAACCTAACCTGACAGTGTTTGTACTAGTTTCAACGAGATTTGAGTGGAATAAATTGTTTTGGTTCACTCCGTCTCATGAAAATGGCTTTATGCAATGCATACATCAGAGTTCATTGTATTCTTTTTTTGTAATACTTGTTTTTTACGAATTTTGTGGGTTTACATTTTATTGTCTAAACAAATTATTCATTAGAAAAATAATAAAGCATTTCAACATCACTATTTTTTGCTATGTGCTTTCTACTGTGTTCTGAGAGGTTTTAACGTGTTTCTTAGCATACTAAGTATTCCCAATAAATCAGATGATTTGAGGTATTGCTATATTAATTAACCGGGTGCTGCTGGTGTAACTTTTTAAAGATCCTTCCAAGAGATGTTTTAGAATTTTATGTAAATGTATTGTAAATGTTATTTTAATCTAATGTATTTTTCTATTTTATTTTGATTGGTTTATTTTTGTATTTATACATTGTAATACATTTTTCTACTACCTACCCAGAAATCTTTCCTTCTCATGTAATTTAAAACTCTCGTCATCTGTGTGCATGTTCACTTTAGCATCTTCTCTTTGCAAGGAACATTTGAAACATGTGGACCATATTCCTGCAAATGTGGGCAAGTTATGCTTTTTTTTCTTGCATTATTCTTGTCTCACCTTGCAGGGGTAAAAAACCCCAGCTAAAACCAGCCTAAGCTGGTTTAGGTGGCTAGCCCCATATGTTTCATTTTAGTTTGCACCAACCCTAGGTTTTAGGCACCATGAAAGTGGCTTGGCTTTTAGCAGTTTTCATTGCCATAGTCACTTGCGCTCCATGGCTAACCTGGGGCCTGTACATTGATAGTTGAACAAACTCAGGGTTACAGGATTAGTTTCGAGTTGACCAAACCAATCCAACCAGGCTTTGTTGGTACCATGATGCTGATCATCAACTCTCTCTATCAACTCAGGCTATGATCCTGAGTTTAGGAGTGACACCAGTAGCATCGTTTAAATGCCACGGCCTACCTGAGCATTGTTTCTGACCATGTCCATCCCTTTATGCCACCATGTACCCATCCTCTGATGGTTACTTCAAGCAGGATAATGCACCATGTCACAAAGCTCAAATCATTTCAAAATGGTTTCTTGAACTTGACAATGAGTTCACTGTACTAAAATGGCCCCCATAGTCACCAGATCCCAACCCAATAGAGCATCTTTGGGATGTGTTGGAACGGGAGCTTCGTTCCCTGGATGTGCATCCCACAAATCAACTGCAAGATGCTATCCTATCAATATGGGCCAACCTTTCTAAAGAATGCTTTCAGCACCTTGTTGAATCAATGCCATGTAGTATTAAAGCAGTTTGAAAGGTGAAAGGGGTCAAACACAGTATTAGTATGGTGTTCCTAATAATAGTTTAGGTGAGTGTATTCTATGCCTGGAAGAAAATATAGGTTTTTAACTTCAATTTAAATTAAGATTCTGATTAAACTAATCTGAGGGAAAACAGGAAGACTATTCCTCACAACTACAAAAAGCATTAAAATCAGTGTAGTATAAGTAGTAAGCTAATACTAAATTAATTAATTATGGACAATAGCAAACATGTATAGCTTTTGACTTTATTTTGTTAGTAGACATAAAGGCATTTAATGAAAAACACTCCATAATAATAGTCTTTGTGCATTACAAAAAGCAACAAAAGCTAAAACTGTACTCAACTGTACAACTGTTCTCAATCTACACACTATCATTCATATAGCACGCCACAAACGACTGCGACGTTTAAATCCGTCATCCTATATATACGAAACAATAGCTTATAATTGTGATGCTTGTGCTTGCCTTTAGCATTCTGCTTAAAAGTGCTTAAGCAAATACCGATGTGTACCGTTAGATGGCAGCAGTGGAATGTATTTCTACATTCCGAATGGACCATTTAACTGAACCAGCTTAGATGTTCTTCTTTCTGCTGGTTACAGGTGCAAAACAAGCTCTGTAGTGGAAAGTATGCAACAAGGCAGGGCTTTCATAATGAAGTATATCTTTATAGTTAATGCATTTATGGTCCTGGGTCATGTCCTAAAAATAGAGTGTCATTTACTGAGTGCATGTAAACTGCACACTTGTGCGCTCTTCTAATTCTCCTCTGATTCATTTTCCCGCGTCGTGCGTCAATCTTGACGTCATTAGAATGATGCTTGACCCGGGCAACGAGCTGCTTTTGTGAATCGGTTCACTAAAACGATTCGTTCAAACACCAGGTGGCGTCGTGGCGACCATAGACTGTAAAAGGTGGCGACAAGTGAGTGCCCTTTTGATGAGCGAGTCATCTGCTGCGTCCGAAATCTCCCATTACTCACTATATCAGTGGACTATATAGTGAGCTCGCCATTTTGTAGTGCTGTCCGAATGTATAGTGATGATTATTATACCCTATATAGTCCACTCAATGTATCCCAGAATGCATTTTAGAAAAGTAGTGCTGCGTCCAATTCGCTCGACTTACTACTACACACCTAAAGTCATGTATTGCTGCTTGATGAAAAATAAGTATATACTGTTGAGTGTGCAGCAAAAGAGTAGGCAGCTTGGAGCATACTACCACGCCATCTTTAACGGACAGCTCTGTCGCGTGCTGCAGTGCATCCTGTCACTGTGAACTGCCCTGTCAATCATCTTGTCACAGTTAAAGTCCTCCATTCTCTGGAACACTGATTTCTGACCGTTTCCGACGCACGTTCATTTGCATCAGTCTGTGGGTCTTGCATGCAGATACTTCTCCGGCGTTTGCAATTTGAATATACTGATCATTTAAAAGTAATGGCTAAACGTGTCTTTACAAAAGTTCACAATGCTGCTGCATATGCAATATAATGCGGACAAAATTGAATAAAATCATTTTCGCGGTTAATACAGTGATTAATCACTGCAAACCTGTTTATCTAAATCTCTCATACAGTTGTGGGATCAGCGCGGGACTCGCGTGCACCGTGATCTATAACTTTACCTTTTTACTCTGATCCACGCAACTGCACTGTATGGTATGTAGGGCTCTACAGCCGTTGAGTGTACCATCTGGTTGATTCACTGGAAACTATTTCAACATGCAGGTTCTTGGAATACATTGATTGTCGGACTATATAGGCGGTATAATAATCATCACTGTGACGTATGCGGAGCAGCAGATGGACAAACTGGCCTAAGCTCAACATACCATCGTGCATTGCTGATAGTAAAAGTGAGTTACAATCGCGTGTGAGTAATCGCATTATAACAAAAACGGTCAGAAATCACTTTTAGTTTTTAAATTTTGGAGAAATAAGCTCAATATAATGTACATGTGTAATGTATTTATTTTAAAAAAATTTATTTAGCCCAGAGCCGGCTCGGCACCAGCTGGCAGATGATGTAATCAACGGCGCCGAGAGACGATCGAGTAGTGTCCGAAAGTGGCTTCTATTATGCTAGTGAGCTCACTATATAGTGCTCTGCTCTCTACCCCCAACATAGGGGTTAGGGAGTAGTGCTTTGAGTGGAGATTTGGACGCAGCAATCATTCGAATTAGTTAAAGTCCCCCTGGCCTGTTGTCAATAATTTGATCCCTTAAAACTCATTTTTGATGAGCAAAATTACAAATGTTTTTTCCTTGGCCTTAAAAAAAAGCTTGAATGTAGGCTACTACTACACCCTTGCTTCATTTAGTATACTCGGTTCTATGAATATGCTAATTAGCCCTGCCTCCACTCACTCACAGAAGCTCAGTGATCCACTCTTTGAATATCACATCTTCAAACGCATTCGATTCAGTCAACTATGGTCGAAAGTTGGTCGCAATTTCCATTGAACTCTATTGGTATTGACGGAATTTGCGACCGTAGTTGGCTAATGCTTTCGGAAACGCACCCTGAGTGCGTTTACGAAGCATCGTAGCCAACTATGGTCGCAAGTTCCGTCGTTATCAGCATAGTTCAACGATTCGGTGTTTCCCGAAACCATCGTTCCAGCGATCATTCGCAAACAGCATCGCAAAGTTGTGTGGTTTGAACGACAGCATCGTTTCTATATTTCATGACATTTGGAGGTAATAAATCCTTATCTTGAGCAAAATGAGCAAGCTGACATTCAGGTACAACCGGTGCCTTTTATTCAGCATACATACAAATGGAATTTACGTCTTTTAGTTTGTCAAAAGATTTTGAAGTAACGTCTTTGAAGAGTGCGCATGTGCGAACGCGCTCCACTATGTAAGAACGAGCCAAATATTGAGTCTGGTAATAAAGCAGAACAACTGAGAACAATTCGAAATAGTCCTCAGATGACATGTCTGTAATTTATATAAAACAAATCGTAGCGTTAATTGGATCTCAGA
This sequence comes from Hybognathus amarus, assembly GCA_030378365.1. NCBI lineage: Eukaryota > Metazoa > Chordata > Actinopteri > Cypriniformes > Leuciscidae > Hybognathus > Hybognathus amarus. The sequence continues at coordinate 524,385 of JAQIUQ010002116.1, forward strand.
TAGTTTCATTAAAAGTAGTTATTACTCCACCACGTGCGAACACCAACGTGGTTGAAACGATACTTTGCGACAGTGGGTTTTGGGAAACAGTTGTGATTAGCTAGTTGATTTTTCCAACGATGTAGTATGATAGTGAATCAGCGAACTACGTCGCTGTACGGGAAACGCACCCCTGATTGGTTGCAAGGTAGTTTGTGATGTCAGAAACACTGTTTTTGAAATTTCTTTGGTTCACTGCAGTTTTAGGGAGAAAACACTCAGCAATGCAGTTGAATTATGTATTTACACATGATTTGTTCATATTTAAAAAACACCACATAGATACACCATGCCTAGCCTATAAATTTGCAACTATGCCACCAACACTCTACACGATTTTAGCCCTGATTTTCTGCTTGCAGACAGTTAGGCTTTCTACTCGAAGACTAAAAACATCATCTGAGTGACGATCACTGGTTGAAATATCAAAGGCATGAGCCACTGATACAAGAGAGAAATTTATATCAAGTTTAATATCTAGACTAGACAACAAAGCATAGGCCTATAATCCATTGCTAATCATCATCATCATCATCATGAAAGGAATAATAGCATAAAATCCATTATGATTTAGCCATATGACACTTTAATTGTGTATGGTCGTTATTTTATCACAATTCTTGTATCAAAATTCTGAACCAATAGTGTCATTGTTGGTTTCTTTCAGTATTACACTTTTTTCCTGTTCAATTTATTGTGTTGTACTGTAGATAATTTTTAAGGTGTATTATTTTTAATCAATTAACATATTCATTTTGTTCATTTTATGTGTTGCATTCAGTTTATTTATAAATAATTTCTTTAGTTTAATCGAATATATCTTTTTTAGACTGCTTTCTTTAGACTTTTCCAAAAGTCTTTAGACTTTTAAAAAATCCAACTAACATTTTGTTTGACAAATTCTGTTTTTAAAGTTTATTAAACTATTTCACATGAAAAAGTCTGTACAACTTATGACCCTAGTTGAGAAAGCTCAAAAATGTCCTGCAGCTGGTTGCCTTAATCTTTTAAGTTTTCTCAACTTTTTTTCAGTGCATGGACACCCCATCACCCCTTATGGCCACCTAGACTCAAAAAAAAAAGATTAAGCATTTTTTCAAGAATTACCATTTGAATTAATAGTAAAATTCCATCAAATTGAATTGAATAATCCTTACATATTAAAAAGTAAAAACAACTAAAGCTTAATAAAACATGTTGTATAAATCTTGTAGGCTTTTTTTGTTTTTACATTTATGTGGCCATACATTCCCCATTCCATTACGATTTATACAAAATGTGTTAGCCTATCAAGCTCTAGTTTTTTTTTGTTTACTCATTTGAAATTCTTAATATTAATAAAATGTAAGGATTAGGCTATTTAAATCGATTAGATTGTCTTTTTTTTTTTTTTTTTTTTGAGAGTAGAGTAGAGATCCCGACCGGACCTCAGTTTGAAAACGCGCTTCAAAAGAGAATACTTGAGGCTTGAGTCTAAAAACTACAAGTGGAAACGAGAGCAATTCGTTCATTTGAAAATCAATTCCAAAAACGGATTCATTCACCATCACGAGATTTCATGTCTCAGCGGCTCCTGATGTTTCAAACAGCGATCGTCACTCAGATGATGACGTAGCCCCGATTTGCCTCCCTTTTTAGTCTTTCAGGAATTCTGTGCTAATTAGTGGATGCCTGTCATTACCATAATATGAGCAACATTCCTGAAAAGAGCTAAAACAACTGTCCTGACTTGCATTGACATGATAGGCCTAACGGAATCACAACATGGGCTTCGAATGCGATTTCTCCATACGCCTTAACTTTAAACTCTCAAGTCTTGATCGGTGTAAGGATGCCACACGTTGTCAATAATCAATAAAGTGCTTTAATGGTCCGTTCTCCTCGTATCCTCGTCTCCTCCCCTCAGATGCGCATCATCCAGCGCTCGCGCTCCCTCACTTCAGCACTCGCGTTTCTCAAGTGCGCGTCTTCTGCATTTAACGGCAGCATCATTCGAGGTAGAGCGACACACACACAGAGGCGAGAGAGGATTACGGACACTTCAGTAGATAGACGCCCGAGACAAGGTCGACCGAGTCTCACGATCTGCGTGTCTCGCGCTCGGACGCACCAGACGCGGGCGCGTGTGTTTTGCGCCGTCTCCTCTCCACGCGTCGGTTTCCAGGGGGTCTTAAATCTGGAGGCGAGGACCCGGGGATGAGCCTGCTGTCGAGGGGCTTCGGCATGGCGGGCTGGGGGTTCCGTTGGGTTCTGGTTCTGCTCGCGCTCTGGAGGCCCGGGACCGCTTGTCCGGAGCTATGCACGTGCACGAGCGTGCGGATCTCGTGCGTGGATGCGGAGCGCAGTATTACGGCTTTTCCAATGTTGCAGTCCGAGGCAGAGATGGAGAATATCACAGACATGTAAGTCATACAGGAGATGCCAGGGGTCACTGAAGGTGGTCATGCATGTTGTGTCAACTCTTTAAAACGACCAGCCAATGAATAACAGCGTCATTAACTTGCACAATCGTGTCAATGATTTATTCAATTTGATTTATTGTACTTGAATTACTGTGCCAAAGTAATTTTATAAGTGGAAACCACATTATTATTGCCATTATATTCTCTTCTTGGTATGTTTGCACAATATGTTTGCCAATGAAGACTTTAGGTTACAAATCACACTTGATTTGTTTTAAAGAGAATGTTCTTGTTGCTGTTTACAGATACATTGCAAATCAAAGCAGTTTCACATCCATTAATGAAAAAGATCTCAACTTGTACCGCAACCTCAGAAACTTGTGAGTACTAAAATGTGGAACAACTTGTATGTTCTTTATATGCGGTGAGATGGAAATGACATCGGTGTTTGTCTTATCCCTCAGATACTGTAACAAACACGAAACTCGCATATATTTCGAGGCAGGCCTTTCAGAGCAACCTGAAACTACAATATCTGTAAGTGTTTTGGTTTTGGATGAGCTGGAGGTTTAATTTAGCATGTTTCGATTGTTTACAAAGTTACAAACATCTGATGTTGTGGGGGTTTAGTATCAGTGCTGATCTTTGCCTCCTTTTTCAGGAATCTCAAAGAGAACAATCTGTCGTATCTTTCCTGGAGGACTTTTCATCATTTAAACATTTCATCCCTGTGAGTCTCGGAGTGTTTATTGAACATATATTACAGTTATAGCATTCTGTGTATGCTGTGTCTCCGTTTGTTTTGGTTTTGGTGATTAAAATAGTTCATTTTCTATGACAGCAAATGATGCTTGCACACAAGATACAATTAAATCATATATTCCAAAAACTATTCAAAAGTGTGTGTATATGTATATATATATATATATATATATATATATATATACATATATATATATATATATATATATATATATATATACTATATATATATATATATATAAATTTGTAAAACAAAGAGTCCATTTGAAAATTTTGGAATCAGTCAAACAGGACTGTAGCACACTCTGAAAATATTGTCTGATAAACTGAATTTTCCAATTTTGCTTTTCGGTATTGAATCGGATCAGTGAGGTCAGCAGAAAAGACATCGGAAAATAAAGTGAGATTAAATGTATGAAGTATATCAATGTGATTCAACATTTAATTAGTGCAGGTTTGCGTAATTTTCTGAGTTTGCATGTCGCTGTTTTTATTCATTTTGAGGAATACCGAATCTGCTTTTCTGCATGTTCACATTTACAATACCCATCATGTTCACACACACACGCACACACACACACACACACACACATAATTCTCTCACATGAGGACATGAGAGCTGTCAGTCAATACAGGTGAAAAAAAGTAACTTGCGTTATTTATTTGAAAAAGTATCTCAGATATTTTTTGCAAATTTAAAAGTAATGCATTACTTCACTAGTTACTTGGAAAAGTAATCTGATTACATGACTTGTGTTTCTTGTTATGTGTTACCCTTAAAGGAGTAGTTCACTTTAAAAAAACTTTTGCTGATAATTTACTCACCCCATGTCATCCAAGATATCCATGTCTCTCTTCTTCAGTCGAAAAGAAATTAAGGTTTTTGATGAAAACATTCCAGGATTTTCTCCATATAATGAACTTCAATGGGAACCAAACGGTTCAAGGTCCAAATGAGAGTTTCAGGGCAGCTTCTAAGGGCTTTAAACGGCACCAGACGATGAATAAGGGTCTTATCTAGCAAAACGATCGCTCATTTAAAAATAAATAAAGTTTTTTAAGCACAAATGCTCGCCTTGCTCTGTTCTGTGATGCGCGTTCGTGACTCTCCTGTTCGAACTCGTTCATCAAAATGAATGAATCTTTTTTTTGAGTCATTTTGTTCGTCAAATGAACCAAATGACTCGAATAAAGAGTAGTTCATTTTGAACAGGAGAGTCACGAACGCGCATCACAGACCAGAGCAAGGCGAGCATTTGTGCTTAGAAAACTTAAACTTTGTTATTTATTTTTTAAATTACCGATTGTTTCGCTTGATAAAACCGCTTATTCATCATCTGGTATCGATTAAAGCCCTTTGAACAGTTTGCGGTTTGCACTGAAACTCTCATTTGAATCTTTGAACCGTTTGGTACCCAATGAAGTCCATTATATGGAGAAAAATCCTGGAATGTTTTCATCAAAAACCTTAATTTATTTTCGGCTGAAGAAAGAAAAGACGATGGACATCTTGGATGACATGGGAGTGAGTAAATTATCAGCAAATGTTTTGTTTTTTTAAAGTGAACTACTCCTTTAACACTATCCATAAGATACATCATCCTGATAACGATGCAGTCTGTCTAACCAGGTTGCATGTAGAGTTATTTGGGTCCTTGTGTGAGTACTGCATGTTTGTTATAATACACTTGTATGCATTGGTATGTGGCAGGTTGCTGGCAGGCAATACTTTGCAGTGCTCGTGTGAAAACGTGTGGTTGAAGCAGTGGAGAGGAGAGGAGTCCGAGGAGCTGATGTGTGTGGAGGAGGGAGGGAAGAGGAGAGCTCTGGCGATGCTCACACTGCCCAACTGTGGTAAGAATTACTTGATAAAGACAATACAGTCTAGACTTTCCTTTTACAGGAGTCATATCATGAGCATTCAATCATCCTTGATCGTCTGAGTAAGATATACAATAGAAGCTCTTTAAAAATGTACTGTAACTTTAAGAACTCAAATTTTTTGGCCATTTAATGAAACAATGTTGAAAAGAAGCAAACACTTCATGAGTCCTCAACGTTCTGATGTAGAGATAGTCACAGTCCTGCCCAGGCACAGTGAGATAATATGAAGGTAATTCCTAAATTTATGAAGAGAGTGAAATAAGGAAAAGTTTGTTTTCTGCTAAGGATCCTGATGTTTGATACCAGTGGCTGAATTAGATTTTTTTTAACACGTTTCAGTCTGATTTTAACAGCGTTTACTCTTAATTTCTGTCACTATAGATTTTAGACTCTGATGGGACAGGTAAACCTGGAACCAGCATTAACTCTTAGATTGTGAGCACATGGCTGTATCGTATTTCACATGTGAGCGGGCGTTAACATTGTGCAAAAATGCTGCTTAATTTGAAGAATCAGAAAGAAAAAAAGAAGGGAAAAAAGGATTGGGAAAAAATGTGATTGTTTTGTTGAGAACATGAGTGCACCTGAGGGGGTAAAAATAATCAAGTAAAATAAAAACTGTTAGAAATAATTTTTTTGATCATTGAAATAATGCTGAAATAAAACAGAATATACATATTTTATTTAAAAAAATTAATATGTAAACCAATTCAATGATATTTAGAAACGATGTCTTTGCAACTAGCTGAAATAAATTAAGTTAATAATAGTACACTCTAAACAATGCAAATTAGGGTAAAATATGGACAAACCCATATGTTGGTTTTAAAATATAATTTCAAATTTTAACCCAACTTCAACTTTCATACATTTTTTTAATTGCATTTTTAACCCAACATTTGGGTCTGTCCATATTTTACCCAAATTTGGGTTGAAATAGGATTACTAACATTGAAAATGAAATAAAAATAAATTCAAGCTAGACAGCAAAAAATGCTAAGTTGTTTCAACCCACATTTGGGTCTAATACTGTACAGACAAACCCAACCATTTACATTTTTCAATTACATTATAAATCAAACGGTTGGGTTTGTCCACATTTTACCCAAACCTCGGTTGAAACAACCCAGCATTTTTTAGAGTGGAGAATCAAAATGACAAAAGCACATAACAAATGTGCTTAATATTAATAAATTACTATTAATAAAGGGAATGCATTGACATCACTTTCCGACAACAACCCCCCTCAGCCTGACTGAGTGGCAAAAGATGCTGCTGCGATGACTGGATTTAATAGGGGAAACTGCGAAAATGCGACTAAAACAAGAATTTATCAATTTAAACTAAATGTTGGACTCAATATAGTGTTCCTTACAACTTACTAAAGATCCAGTGATCCATGGATATTGACATATGCAGCCAGGAATCGGTGTTGTGACATTTATGTTTGCCTGATTTCGAACACCGGGAAACATTTGACCTAAACATAAAGCAAATTTGCCTGTGAATGCTTATATAAATACAATATAGGTTTAAATCCGGGTGATTACTTATATCAGTGTTATATATAGCCTGTGCACTCTCATCATATCGTCCAGCCTTAAAACTTTATAGTTTTTTGTTGTTCTTTTGTGGTCAGTGTTTATTAAAAAACATCCAATAATGCAGAATATGCAATGATAAATATTTAATTGATGAGTTGTTAATATATATAACAATACAATATATATGGGTATAGTTTTACACTTAAATTCAACATATTGACACAAAATGATAACTGCAAATCCAGCTTTCGCTGACTGGAGTCCAGTTGTTTCTGTGAATTGCAGCGATCCATTTGCTCCTCTTTCTATCGCAGTCTGTAAAAATATACCTCCGAATTTTTTTGTCAAATCTAGTTGTACAGTCAATCGCAAAGCTCTTTCCCACTTTATATGTGTTGTGTTTGTTTTTTGGGGCATTCACGCTAAAAACAAATACAGCCGCTAAGTCTTTTCACTCTAAAAAATGCTGGGTTGCTTTCAACCCAAATTTGGTTAAATATGGACAGACCCAAATGTTCGAGTTAAAAATGCAATTAAAAAATGTATGAAAGTTTAAGGTGGGTTCAAATTTGAAATTATATTTTAAACCCAACATTTGGGTTTGTCCATATCTTACCCTAATTTGCATCGTTTAGAGTGTATTACTATTATTAACTTAATTTATTTCAGCTGGTTGCAAATACAACATTTCTAAATATCATTTAATTGATTTACATATTATTTTTTTAAAAATTATTATTTATATTCTGTTCTATTTCAGCATTATTTCAATGATCAAAAAATGATTTATAACAGTTTTTATTTTACTTGACACACTCTAAACAATGCTGGGTTGTTTGAACTGAAATTTGGATAGAAATGTGGACAAACCCATATGTTGGGTTAAAAAATGTCATTTCAAGTATTAACCTAAACTTCAACTTTTACTTTCAATTGTCATTTTTTTAAATTGCATTTTTAACCCAACATTTGGGTTTGTCCAAATTTGACCCAAATTTGGGTTGAAACAACCTAGATTTTTTTAGAGTGCACTGGCCTTTATTACAAGATTGTAAGAATTGAATGAATCCCTAAAACTGAAGTACTTCTGTGAGTTGAAAGACATACCACCATGGCCTGGATAACAGAGAATCTGCATATCTGAAGGGAAACTTGTGGTTTCACTCATATGATATTCCAGACTGAAGTTTAGGTTTGTTTTGGTAAGATGTATTTGTCCAGGCTGTAGTTTTGATGGCTGCGGCTTGAGACGTAGGATCATTATTGATCCAAAGATCAGCCTCCAGCCAGGCCTATTTTAAGCAATACCACAGCAGAAGGGCCTCGAGGGAGGAAGAGAGGACAAGTGAGAGAGGGAGGAAAAGGAAAAGTAGAGACAGACTGGGGGATCCTCAGAATGCTAAAACACTGAGACATTTAGACTCTGCCGGAGCGTCTGCTGGCCTGTGGCCAAACGCTGCCTTTCTTTTCCGTTTTTTGTGCCATGAAAGAAAATAAGCTGCTCCACTGACTTGTTTTAACTTGCCATGGTTCTTTGGAACATCTCGAGTGCCAGATGTACATTAGAGATGTTTTGCCAATACAATTAGAGAAACTTGATCCTTTGAATCCCAATAATGATTCACTTGCCCTTATGTCGTTCCAAACCAGGGTACATTTCCATACAACGTCGCAACTCTGCTGCTTCACTTCCAAAGTATGATGTATCGTTGAAGAGATCAAGCTTTCGAGAAACGCACCCCTGTATGACTGAACACAAAAGAAGATATTTCTGAAAAATGTGTCGTTTTTGGGTCCAGTGACATTTTAGACTTCACTGACTTACATTGTATGGACAAAAACAATTTTTCAAAATGCCTTTTTTTGTTTTACGTCGAAAGTCACAATGTGAGCATGAGTAAATGATGAAAGAATTAAGAGTTTTGGGAACTGCTTTTTAAAGGGTTAGTTCACGCAAAAATGAAAATGATGTCATTAATGACTCACACTCATGTTTTCCCTAGCCCGTAAGACCTCTGTTCATTTTCAGAACACAGTTTAAAGGGGTGGTTGATTGCGATTTCCCTTTTTTCATTTAAAGTTCAATGTAAGCAGTAGATATCGTCTTTTAAAAATCAGGAAGTATAATTGCCTACAAAAACTACTCGATTGGAACTACAGCCGGGCTTTAGACGTCACTAACCCTCACATTTACATCAACCTTCTCCTTCCGAAATATAGAAAAAAAAGGCATGACCATATTTCTGTGGCTTGTCAGTGTGTTGTGTTCACTCAGCTGTCAGGTCTTCTGTGTTCGGGCTTCCACGGACGCTGTACTTTCGTCAAAAATGGATACAATTTATGTTTGATTATGTTCCTGAAAGTGACGATCATAATTTAGCTCTCTGTGCTGCGCATTTTACGGAAGACAGCTTCCAGAATCTCCATGAGTTCAACACCGGATTCAACAAGAAACTGTTACTAAAACATGAAGCAACTTCTGACTTTAAATCCAGAGGCAGGTTTAATAATTTTAAATGTATTTGTATGTATAATTTCAGATGTAATGTTTTTAGTTTTATCAAATGCCAGCGCTGGCTTTATAGCCACTTAGTTATGCTATTTCGTGTCTACGACAAACGCGTACAAACATTTTGGACCTGAATCATGTATATGTACTAATGTTGTAAATGTATTTTTCATGTATATATACTTTATGACGTTATTTTTCAATTTTATTAAGAACGTAAACCAATGCCAATGCTGTTTGTGTATATAATATATTATATACACAAACAGCTATAGCCAGTCAGTTCGATGCTATTGTGTAAAACAAACGTCTGATAAAGTAAAACAAATAAAATAAAATAGGCAAATTACCATTCATAAACGTTTTGTAAGAGCCGTGTTTGGTGAGGTTCTGCTTGCCTCTCTTCATCGCCTGCTTTCTGGGTCTGATTCTGCCTCATACTGATACTGCAGTATCGACACCATTATTTACATTGACCGGAGCACTTTTGTCCGTAAAGGGAATGGGAGTGAATTTTTCCGGACAACACACTACAAGTTTAGCCAATCACAACACACTGGCCCAAACGAACCAATTCGGAGCCCACTGCCTGTTTCTGAGGGAGTGGTTTCATAGACTCAGGAAGTCAACCGCTCGTTCAAATGACAGAGGAGAATGCGGCTGTACAATAAAGGTGACATTTATGAAAAATAAGATTTAAAAAAAAGAAAAACCACAAATACATGTTATATTGCACCTACGGCTGGGTATCGTGTTGAATTTAAACGATTCTGATTCCGATTCCTTGTTTCGATTTCGGTTCCTAACGATTCTTAATTTCGATTCTTTTCAAGAGGCAGGGTAAAAAAAGTTTAGCTAACCTTGCTAACCAACGGTCTTTCTGAAGGAAATATCTTTCTGAAGGAAATACTCCTTCTGTCACAAATACTCCTTTTGTCACAAATGTTGCATTTTGCCGAGATTTCGTGATTTTTAGAAAAGTGAAGCCACACTTTGGACCGCCGACGTCAAGCTACTCATGTTCAACTCGCGCGGTTATGCCAACACTTCCAGTAGACGCTTCTTCGTTGGTGTTGTTCAGCGGTTTCTTCTTCCGGTCGACGGACTGTGAATATCGAAACTAGGAATCGAAATTTTAACTTTTGAAACTCACTTTGGGAAAACGAAAATTAGTCCCGGTTCCAATCGATACTCTATTCTTGATACCCAACCCTAATTGCACCCCATAAACACAATCATGCAAAGTAAAAAAAGCAGTAAACCACCCCTCTAAGATATTTTGTTTTTTGTCCCTCCATTGTAAATGTATGTATGATATACTGTCCTTGTCCAGAAAGGAAATAAACACATCATCAAAGTAGTCCATGTGACATCAGTGGGTTAGTTACAATGTTTGGAAGCATCGAAAATACATTTTGGTCCAAAAATAACAAAAACTACGGCTTTATTCAGCATTGTATTGTCTTCCAGTTCTGT
>JAQIUQ010002116.1:540000-694504 GCA_030378365.1 Hybognathus amarus
GAGACGAGACGACTGTGTACAGGCCGCTGGATGAACTCAGACCGGTCCTCGCGGCCTCGGAACACTACCGGCCCACCGGGAAAAGTCCTGAATCTCCGGATTGCCACTCCGCTACTGAGTATCATCATTAAATGATTTAAAACCAGCTATTTTTTTAAAGCGTGGGGTTGTGACTGACGTAATTCCTAAAAAGCTGACAGTTCATCGCGATCTCACACATCTGTTATCAAAGGAGCTTTCATAATATATACACTTTGTTTGTTATAATAAGAGGATTTGCCAACATACAGACTTATTCAGCACTGAACAAAAAGTCAATTTTGAGCATAGGGGTTTTGAGCTGTGAGGGAGTCTATCGTAAATGCTTCTGATTGGCCATTGCGTTCCAGAAATCAACACACATGTCTGTGATTGGCTACCATAGCTCAACGCTTTATTCTCCCTCAACCCGCACACACAGAAAGCATTATCGCCCGCGCTCGCCGCTTCCTCTTTTGACGCATTAAAAAACAGAATTTTAGAGTATTTTTTTTCCTCAAGTCATTTCAAGTAAATAGGCACAAGTCCGAGTCAAGTCTAAAGTCACAAGGAGCAAGTCTAAAGTCAAGTCGAGTCTTTTCAGACATCCAGTCAAGTAAGTCTCAAGTCCAGAAAATTGTGACTCGAGTCAAGTCATATGACTCGAGTCTCCCACCTCTGCAAAACATTGAATAACACTGCGTGGTTCAAGGCTCTTCACTGGGCCTTTAAGGCTTTGATTGATGGAACTGGGCAAAAACACCTTAAACGCTTTTCCACTATCAGGCCAAACCGTTCTTGTTGCTTAACCGTTGAATTCCTGTGCCAATGCTATGAAGCTTGTTTCCGCCATAGAATGAAAAATATAAAAGGTAATTGCGACTTTTCATCTCACAATTCTGACTTTTTTCTCACAATTGCAAGTTTACTTTCTCGCAATTCTGACATTATTTCTCAGAATTGCGAGATGGAAAGTCAGAATTGCGAGTTATAAAGTCAGAATGGCGAGATATAAAGTCAGAATTGGGTGATATAAAGTCGCAATTGCGAGATATAAAGTCAGAATTGTGAGATATAAAGTCAGAATTGCGTGATATAAAGTCAGAATTGCGAGTTATAAAGTCAGAATTGCGTGATATAAAGTCAAAATTGCGAGTTATAAAGTCAGAATTGTCGATATAAAGTCAGAATTGCTAGATATAAAGTCGCAATTGCGTGTTATAAAGTCAGAAATGCATGATATAAAGTCAGAATTGTGAGATTTAAATTATTCTGAGGGGAAAAAAGTTTTCCCACTTGGAATTGGCCTGATAAGTCACAATTCTGACTTTATATCTCGTAATTCTGACTTTATATCACACAATTCTGACTTTATATCTTTAATTCTGACTTTATATCACACAATTCTGACTTTATATGTCGCAATTCTGACTTTATATCACGCAATTGTGACTTTATTACACGCAATTGCGACTTTATATCACGCAATTCTGACTCTATATCTCGCAATTCTGACTTAATATCTCGCAATTCTGACTTTATAACTCGCAATTGCAACTTTTTATCACGCAATTCTGACTTTTTATCTTGCAATTTCTGAGAAATAAAGTCAGAATTGCGAGATATAAACTCGCAATTGTGAGAAAAAAGTCAGAATTGTGAAGATAAAAAGTCACAATTAATTTTTTTATTTTTTTTATTCAGTGGCGGAAACAAGCTTCCATACGATGCAGCCACGATGGCATGGATAATCGATTTTTTTTTCTGATTTCAGAGCTCTTTGGAATGTAATACAAGTGCGTTAATCATTGCCTTTGAAATGCAAGAATTTACAGAGGTATGATATGTAAATAGCGACCGCATTATGGAAGGATGATCATATATTTATATTATAAACTTGTGTTAACTTCTGCTCTAATAGCATGCTTGGCCAGCTACAGAGAAACCAGTTTGTAATCTATGCATGTGCCGAACCAAGCTCAAGTGGAAATAGAACTGTAACCAATTCCTAAACTGTCCGTTGGTGGAAAAGCAGCTAATGTATATTGCAATTTGCAAACCATTTTCTTAATGAGTCGTAACAGGATATTCCCAAAAACAACAATCCCTGAATAGCTATTGGTTAACATTATCCAATTGGCCATCCGCCGAAGCGACGCCAATCGGAAAAGGACAGTCATTTCAGAGGGAAAGCAACTGATTACATTTCGTTTAAAGACAAATATTTTTTCTTTCGAAAATGACACTCGACTATGAATTGTCCACAATAAGGCCAGGGATCTGTATTATCTGTATTATTCTATTGCATAGACTTTTGACATTGCTGTAACTTAACCCACAGAAAGAAGGCTCAGGTCAAATGTCAGAGCTCAAGCTCAAGCTCTTCAATGTCTTCTTGGACAACGGATGCAAAATCACCTGCAGATCTGATAACATGGTGGGAGAGACTGAGGCGTCTGTGCATCTGGACATACTGTGTAAGTTATCAAGAGAAACACACAGCTGTAAAACCAACAGATACACACTGTTTCATGAGAATTATTGCACGAGTCTGGGATACTGCTATAATTGCTACACATTTATATCGGATGGTACATTTATAATTTTTTTTATATATACACTACCCAAGTTTTAAAGTGTTTCACAGAATACCCAAAGGTCTACATTTATTTAATACAAAAGAGAATATATATATATATATATATATACACTCACCTAAAGGATTATTAGGAACACTTGTTCAATTTCTCATTAATGCAATTATCTAATCAACCAAGCACATGGCAGTTGCTTCAAGGGGTGTGGTCCTGGTCAAGATAATCTCCTGAACTCCAAACTGAATGTCAGAATGGGAAGAGAAAGGTGATTTAAGCTATTTTGAGCGTGGCATGGTCATGGATCTGCTCAGTTACTGGGATTTTCACGCACAACCATTTCTAGGGTTTACAAAGAATGTAGTGAAAAGGGAAAACATGGGCGAAAGTGGGCGAAAATGCCTTGTTGATGCTAGAGGTCAGAGGAGAATGGGCCGACTGATTCAAGCTGATAGAAGAGCAACTTTGACTGAAATAACCACTCGTTACAACCGAGGTATGCAACAAAGCATTTGTAAAGCCACAACATGCACAACCTTGAGGCGGATGGGCTACAACAGCAGAAGACCCCACCGGGTACCACTCATCTCCACTACAAATAGGAAAAAGAGGCTACAATTTGCAAGAGTTCACCAAAATTGGACAGTTGAAGACTGGAAAAATGTTGCCTGGTCTGATGAGTCTCGATTTCTGTTGAGACATTCAGATGGTAGAGTCAGAATTTGGCGTAAACAGAATGAGAACATGGATCCATCATGCCTTGTTACCACTGTGCAGGCTGGTGGTGGTGGTGTAATGATGTGGGGGATGTTTCTCGGCACACTTTAGGCCCCTTAGTGCCAATTGGGCATCGTTTGAATGCCACGGCCTACCCGAGCATTGTTTCTGACCATGTCCATCCCTTTATGGCCACCATCCTCTGATGGCTACTTCTAGCAGGATAATGCACCATGCCACAAAGCTCGAATCATTTCAAATTGGTTTCTTGAACATGACAATGAGTTCACTGTACTAAAATGGCCCCACAGTCACCAGATCTCAACCCAATAGAGCATCTTTGGGATGTGGTGGAACGGGAGCTTCATGCCCTGGATGTGCATCCCACAAATCTCCATCAACTGCAAGATGCTATCCTATCAATATGGGCCAACATTTCTAAGAATGCTTTCAGCACCTTGTTGAATCAATGCCACGTAGAATTAAGGCAGTTCTGAAGGTGAAAGGGGGTCAAAAACACAGTATTAGTATAGTGTTCCTAATAATCCTTTAGGTGAGTGTATAAATGATTTTTGATATGATTGTGCACTAGATGTACTTTAGAAGTTTGATTTTTGGTCACATCTTATTTCAAGGTATACTTGACACAGTGTATTTTATGTACTTAGTAATATGAATTAACTACATCCTTTAGGTTTAGGGTTAGTTGCATGTATTACTAAAGTAACTTAATGTAACATCTAACAATGACACTGTAAAATAAAGTGTTACATAATTATTTAATCAGCAAATAATACATTTTAATAAGACCAAGCCTGTAATGCTAATCATTAAAGGAGTAGTTCACTTTAAAAAAAAAAAAAAAAAAACATTTGCTGATAATTTACTCACCCCCATGTCATCCAAGATGTCCATGTCTTTCTTTCTTCAGTTGAAAAGTAATTAATGTTTTCGATGAAAACGTTCCAGCATTTTCTCCATATAATGGACTTCGGGTTCAAGGTCAAAATGAGAGTTTCAGTGCAGCTTCAAAGGGTTTTAAAACGACACCAGGCGATGAATAAGCGTCTTATCTAGGACCCTTCGAGTCATGACTCAAAAAAAAAGATTTGTTCATTTTGAAAAACGAGTTTGAACAGGAGAGTCACAAACGCTCATTACAGAACAGAGCAAGGCGAGCATTTGTGTTTATAAAACTTAAACGTTTTTTATTTATTTTTATAATGACTGATCGTTTTGCTAGATAAGACCCTTATTCATCGTCTGGTGTCGTTTAAAGCCCTTTGAAGCTGCACTGAAACTCGCATTTGGACCTTGAACCGTTTGGTTCCCATTGAAGTCCATTATATGAAATCCTGGAAAGTTTTCATCAAAAACCTTAATTTCTTTCGACTGAAGAAAGAAAAACATAGACATCTTGGATGACATGGGGTGAGTAAATTATCAGCAAAAGTTTTTTTTTTTTAAAGTGAACTACTCCTTTAAGCATTCAAGTTATTTACATTTGTTTATGTTTGTCTTGTCCGTTTATTATGGCAGTTGCCCCGGTGATCAGCAAGCTGATGGATGCGATCTCAGACCACCATTGGTGCATTCCCTTCAGCGTGGCGGGTAACCCAGAGCCGAAACTGAGCTGGTTATTAAACGACCAACCCCTGGAAGAGGGCAGCTTTATCCAGACCATGATCCACGATTATTCAGAGGGGAATACCACGGTTGCTTACAGCTGGACAATCCCACACACATCAACAATGGAAAATACACACTAATGGCCAATAATACATACGGAGAGGACAGGAAGACAGTATTCGCTCATTTCATGCATGAGCCGTGGAATGGTGAGTTGAAATTAGTATGCAGCCAGAATAAAACTATTTCTGTGAATGTGTCTGCAAAGTTGCCTTATTTGTTTTCTTTTTCTTGTTGTTTCATCAGAATCAGTTACTGATCCGCTGTATTATGGTGAGTCTAGTTTAAGAATATTATGAATGATTATAGCCATTGTTTACCCCAAAATGTTTTGATTTCAAACCCATATGACTTATGATTTTCCTGTGTTCCACCCAGTAAAGTCATATGGGTTAGGATCAACACAAGCCAATGTTGACAATATTCATTTTGGGTTGAACTATTGCTTTTTAGTTATTTATTACATGTATTAATTATAATATTATGAAATCTGTATTACAAAATTTTTGTTAAAAAAAGCGATAATTCATAATAATTCTTACATTTTCTGTTTGTCTTCTTGTGTGTGAGATCCCACTACAGGTATGAACAAAAGACACAGGAACATACACAATTATAGATAGATTTGTAATCAATGCACATATATCTTATGTGTTTCTCTCTTCCAAACAGATGACACTCCTCTTGGACCGCCTGAGGACAAAGTTGCTGTGAGTGAAAGGGATTTATTCTTAAGTTTCATCATTTCATAAGATTTTACTGTATTTAAAATAAAAAAACAATTCTGTGCGTTACAGTGATTTTATCATGAGTAGGATTTTATGGACAATGTAGGGTGAAATTGGGTTATAGACTTTTTTTAATGGCAGCAACCGCAATGTGATAATTGACGCTGATGTTGAATAAATAGTTACTTTTATTAATATTAATAATTGGAATAAACTAGTAATATAGTCAATTAAGGCTGTTCATGCTTGACAAGCAAATGGAATAGCTTGCCACGATTATATATAATGTATGTTTATCATCATTTTACAACAGCTTCAAATGCATTTCATCAAATCAGATATGGTCTAAACCTTTTTAAAATAAATACACTTCTATAACTTTTTGAAATTGTATTACTTCACAGTGTTATGGCAGTTGTTATTGATATTGTTATGTTCCAAACCTGTAAGACTTTTGTTTATCTTCGGAACACAAATGAAGATGTTTTTGATGAAATCTGATTTCTGTTCCTCCATTGATAGCTGCGCAACTACACTTTGATGCTTCAAAAAGTTCATAACGAGGGCTTGGAGCCAGAGGGGCGTAAATGGCTTTTAACAAACTTTACAGGAGAGACAAAACAAAATTTTGACCGCATTTTAATCACCTGTTTTATTAACCTTAAACCACAGACATTTCAACCACAGGCATACTTACATGAATGAGTATTTAAGTAAAAAATGTATGGCATATATTAACACAATGACAATGTTCTAAAAAATTTTCAAATAAAAAAAAGTCAAATATGTCAGATGCGCCTTTTTGTTGCTTTATTCAATACAGTTTATCTCAGATAGGTATTTTTGACACCATTGGATAGAGCTCACCGAGACCTTTATTTTGATATAAAGAACTCATATTCGCCCAAAATGCCACTTACGCCCCTCTGGCTCCAAGCCCAAAGATCGTAAAACTATGAATTAAGTGGTTCAGTCCAAATTTTCTGAAGAGAATCGATCGCTTTATATGATGAACAGATTTAATTTGGTCCTTTATTCACTTATAAACATTGATCAGTTAACATAAACCGAACCTGCTTGTGGCGTGAGAACAAACCTCATTGGTTCTTTCTGAAGCTCAAATGTGATGCGTAACACGAGAATGAACCTCATTGGTTCTCACACATTAAGCGGACATGCTTGAGCTTCCGTTTACCACAACTGATGTGTGGGTTGATGAATGTTTATTAATGTCTCTTGTTTGGACTAAACCACTCAATTCATATGAATTAGTTTTACGATCTCTTTTGATTAACTTTTTGAAGCGTCAAAGTGTAGCTGTCAATGGAGGGACAGAAACCTCTCAGATTTCCTTAAAAAGATCTTTATTTGTATTTCAAAGATGAACGAAAGTCTTACTTATGGGTGAGAAATTAATGACAGTATTTTCATTTTTGGGTGAACTATCCCTTTAAGCCATCTTTGATGCCCAATCAGTTTTTAGTATAGTAAACTTGTAAAACTCATCAAAATCTCTTCCTCATGGAGATTAAAGGTGCCATCTGGAACTAAAAATCAAAACATATTCCATTTTCCATAACAGATGGGGGCAGTATACCTCCAGAGAGTGAGTTGTGCCGCGGCTGCACGCACTCTCACGTCTTCAAACAACACAAGCGAGCGCTGTTTTGCTCTTTTTCTCACGCCTATTATTCAAATAATTTGACACGATGGTAAAAGGTTGGAAAACCGCAGTTTCACGTGGAGCATTTGGAGATTTTTAGAGATTAGAGACTCAATGAACAACATCTCAACACTAAATGATGAAGACCGTCTTATAGACGCCTGTCTCAAAAACAAGCTGGTGCATTTCGACGATATGGGAAAATAAAACCCTGGGCTATTAAGTTTACGGTATTTGTTTTGTTCATATTACACTTTTATTGTTAGTTTGAATTAATTTGACAGACAGTTCGCTGACGTTGATCAAGCTAGCGCCATTCAGAGCTGCCAACTCTCACGAATTCACTGTGAGACGCACGCAGTTGACACTTAGCAAGCAGGTTAGTTAAGCTCTCAGATTCTGTCAATTTTATTATGAAATTCAAACAATAAATACCATTTTGGCGCTTCTACATGTTACATCACAGATCCCTAACGCACGTGAACCGATCATCTCTACTAGCTAATGGAAAAAGAACACGAACACTGTTGAAAGATACAGAATGCTACAACTTACCAAAATGTATTCCTCATGCATAATGTCGACCAATCATATTTTGAACTCTTCCCTGCTGTAGTAGTGGGCTGTATTTCCACACGACTGACATCAGGTTCAAGTACACACAAGGCGTGCGAGTTACTCGTCTATTGCAGTTTGTTTGGTGTTTATTTTGCCCGTCCGCATACCGCCTCCCATGGCCGAAACTGGTATTACGACGCCTGACGGGCCGGGGCTAGTAATTTAGCATGCTAATTTAGGTCTATCTCGGCAGCAATATAACTTTATAACTCAGTTTTTTAATGACATCATTGCACTTATTTCTTCTCATTCTTTTGATGCGTGTAGCTCATTTTCTGCATATTTTACCTCAATTATTACATATGCCACCTTTAAAGGGGTCATGAACTGGCGTTTTAAATTTTATTATATTGTTGTGTTGAGGTCAACTTATGATGTTCGTTTGGTTTTTACATTCAAAAATATCAAAATGAATAAGTAATTGGCTGTTTTCTACCCTGAGTTTTGAGCCTAGCTCAAAAACTTTTTATGGGCTAAGCTCAAAGGTTTTTATGGGCGTCTCGCACTGAAGACTTGGAAGTGGATAACAGTTTTGCATATTATAATGAGTTTCGACTCACTCGTCGGTGCACATGAAGGAAATTGCTTTGAAAACGTCTAATGTTGTAAAATGGCAACCGGAATGATTCGCCCATACATGTTGGACCCACAGTCTGTGTTTTGCACAATTCCTGTCGGATCCAATATAGACGGCAAAGCACCGTTCTTTAATATTAATCAGTCTGCAAATCCAGTCTTGTTTACAAAACAATCCTCAGTGAAATGAAGCGAACAGACGGACAATGTTTTACCTCATCAGCTGGAACATCATTAAAAATAAAGTTTATTCATGCAGTCCTATTGGAATCCAGAGGAAGCTTATGCAGCGACTGTCTTTTCCACAACCAGGCACTGCACAATATTTGGTATTGCTCAGCTCTGATCCGGTTTGTCATCACGAGGCAGGCCTATATTATTTAGCTATGCATGTAATGCGCGAATCTGTG
This sequence comes from Hybognathus amarus, assembly GCA_030378365.1. NCBI lineage: Eukaryota > Metazoa > Chordata > Actinopteri > Cypriniformes > Leuciscidae > Hybognathus > Hybognathus amarus. Next base: position 549,014 of record JAQIUQ010002116.1, read on the forward strand.
GGCGGGGCTAAACCGTCCGTGTTGAAGCAGGCGTTGATTTTCTCCTGCGGGGGTGGTGTATGATCCTCTTTGACATCATAGTTCCCCACTTTGACAAACGAGTCGTTTGCTGAGCCTGGTGTCAATAAAAGCTTTTATTGGACTAACAAGGATGTTTTCGGTTCTGAAACTTACAGGATATTCTTATGGTACGTTCACACCGGACGCGATAGCGCGTCAGGCACAAATGATTTCAATGTTAAGTTAATGCAAAGACGCGTAACGCGCGTGAAAAATTCCTGCGGCGCGAATGAGGCGTGGAGCGCGGCGCGAAGACGCGAATACGCCTCATTCGCGCGTCGAGTTCGCGCGAATGGCGCGAATTGAGCGTCTGGGTGTTAAGCGCGAATGATTTAGTTAGTGCCATTTGTGCATTCACGCGTTTCACGCGAATTCGCGTCTGCCGCCCGAGTTGAAAAATCGTAACTTTGGCTTCAATTCGCGCCGCGTTAACCAATCAGGAGCCTAGCTGCTTGCTCACGTGGTGAAGTGTCTGGATGCTTCAATAAATTATTTTGTATATGACTAAATACATGGTGGGATTATGCACAACAAAGCAAATATTTTATCACTTAAAACATTATTTCTATATACGAGACATGTTCATTTTGTATTGAATGTTATTCATTCCATATCTAGATTATATTAAATATTATTATGATGTAACAATCAACATAATATGTGTATAAGTTTGTGTCTGGACATGAGAGAGAAAAAAATCACAGGACAGGTTAATAACTTTTGAAAGCTGGCTCTATTTATCATCAAAACAAAGATAAATGACAGCTAGATTAGGTGGATGAGGGCGAGGGTGATCCTCGCTCCGATGCGGGACAACTGGTCATCAAACTGGGCACGGGACAGGCGGAAGTACCGCTGACAGCGGCCGTCATCCAGGCGCATCTCCTGGAGCGAGCAAATGGTGAAAATAGCCAAACGGTTCGCCTACGAAGGGTCCGGTGGACACAAATACGGCGACGATGATCCCCACACCGCTGTTCTAGCTCTCCAGAGCAAATACAGTGCGGTGAATCTCTCGATTAATGCTAGATCAACATAAACAAAGATGGCCGTCAACGGGTTTCGGTTTCGACGCGTAGACGCGCGTAAATTTCACTTCAAACTTTTTCTTTTACCCGCGTCAGTTTCGCTCTTGACGCCGCGAATGAACACAAAGTGGTCAAGCGTCAAACTAGGCGCGGTAGACGCGAATTCGACGCACAATTCGCGTCTGGTGTGAACGTAGCATTATAATATGATGACCTCTTAGATGTCAACAGCTCAAGGAAATTTTGATTTCTCAGTTCATCACCCCTTTCATTTTTACCCAATGAAGCATTGAATGCAGTGACTGGTCTAAAACTCTTCATTCTGTTTGTAGGTGTACGTGGTCGTGGGAATTGCAGCAATCACATTCACAGGCTTCATCTTGATGCTTGTCATTCTGAAGTTTGGACGTAACTCAAAGTTTGGAATCAAAGGTAAGAACCTCTCGGCTCTCTGCCAAACCTTCATTAAGGACTGCTTTGGAAAGACACATTGTTCTGGGCGGAATAAGTGGGTTTCCTTTGTGGAAATTGAAAGAGAGAATGCTTAACGAAGGCTGTGCTTCGACTCTTTAATGAGCTGTAGTAATTACTAATACACACTTAATCTATTATAACATTTGTTTCTCATGGAGAATATTGAAAGAGGACTTATTATGCTTTTTTACATTTCCAACTTTCTGTTCCAAAGCACAAAGTCACTCCAGCAAGAATTATTCTCGATATCAGTGTCACTGTTTCTCTGAACTCCCTGAAACGCCTCCATTATAGTCTGGAGTTTTCTTCCGGGAACAAACATTTCACGATATTCCTCATTTAAATAATTCCCGCCCAAGGCATACGGAAAATAAAGGTCTTTTTGAGTTAGTTGTGTGTTGAAACTCCTAAACATTTAGGATTTTCTTAAACATGCTCTAAGCTGTTGACCAATCGCAACACACTGGTCCAGCCGACCAATCAGAGCACATTGTGCTTTTTGGAGGGAGGGCTTCATTGAGACGGGAACTAAACCAAATGTTACTGACAGACTGGGAATTGGAGGAGCTGCAACCATATCAAATATGTGAAAAAAATAAGGTGTAACATACCTAAACTAAATCAAGACTATGTAAAAGGGCATAACAGATCCTCTTTAAAAAGTGCACACTAATATATTAATGTTTGCTTAAATAATCTTTGCTGACTACTAGATACTAAAGCGTTTTCTTGCATTCTTGTTTGTCTCTCCTAATGATGTGTGCTATGCTTCTTGACTAAATATGAGTCCTCTTAGGGAATAAACTGTTGTGTTGTGGAGGGGTGATTGTTTATCATTTATTTTCTTAAGAAAGGATTGTAAAAGTGCAGATGTTGCTGGCACAATGCTAGTGTGGTTTCCAGGGCATTGCTACAGTGTATGGTGGTTAAGGTGCTCTCAGTAGTGTCTATTTCATTGTTATGCTGTTGCTAGGGTGTTTTGGGGGGTTACAAGGTGATTATTTACTGGCCCTGGTATGATATTCCTGATATTCTATCGCTATGCCTTGGGTCCTCCTTCAATGCAAATCCATGGGATTTTTCACCAATTTTATCATCAGAAATTGTAAATCGTAAAGTAATTGCACACCTCTTCTCAACAAATTGCACAGGCTTTTGTCTGTTGAAAACAACAACACGTGAAGAGTTACATGCCAAATTTTACCAAGGGCCAGATTTACTAACAGCTTGTGCCAGCTCTTGTGTTAAACTACTGTCAGGATTTACTAAAGACATGCAATGAAATATTAGCACTGAAAAGGCATGGACAGGGTTACTGATGACCTTATTGCACATGCATTTGTTGAAGTTTCCTTTTTAGATGCAGAGAGCGTTTAAATGAATCATGCAAGGTGATTTACAAAGGTTTGCTGTAGTCAATTTACTGGAATTTACACCATTATTTAACGCCCTCTAAAAAGCATTTCTTAAACCAGACGCTAATTTGTACTGCTCTTGTTAGATTGCGTTGGTCATTATGGAAATGTTTCAGTTGTGTTCTATAATTTAATATCAGTTCTATCTGTAGATCACATGCAGAACCTTCCATTCCCATCGGCCCTTTTTTGGAATTGCTCTGTCACGCGAATTGACTGTCCGCGAAGACCCGCCATCTTTAGTTACTGTTGCTACATCCGACCACGCCACACAGCATGTTCTCACATAGAGAAAAATACATCTCGGAGCAAAGATGCAGCTTAATGACAGACAGGACAGAGCTTGTTACTTTTCATATGAGTCTCAAATTTTAAAATGTGTCTTTTCTTCAAGAAATTTAAAGAATAAATACGGTTTTGTGGCTCTTTAATGTGTGGTGACAGATCGCTGTAGCGCCTCAGTTAAAGCTGATTGTGAACTGATCATCTCTTCCTTCTAGTTGATTTATAGCATCAAATAAACGTGAATGAACATCAGAAGGAATGTTGTTTCAACCGCGGAAAGACTCCAGTACACAGTTTTTCCACCAACGTTAATCTACTAACTCTCCTGACTGCTTTGTCGAACCAAATGGCGGATTCGTCAGATGGTGAATTACGATTCGTCAGATCGCCTGTCAATCAAACTCCCTGGACAGAGCTGGTTACTTTTCATATGAAATAGTCTCCAATTGTAAATTTTGTCTTTTCTTAAAAAAATTTAAACAATAAATACGATTTTGTGGCTCTTTAATTTGTGGTGACAAATCGCCTCATGTAGCGCCTCAGTTAAAGCTGCTCGTCAACTGATCATCTCTTCCTTCTAGTTGATTTATAGCATCAAATAAACGTGAATGAACATCAGAAGGAATGTTGTTTCTGGCCCTTACTGTTAAAGGGTTAGTTCACCCAAAAATGAAAATTCTGTCAGTATTTACTCACCCTCATGTTGTTCCAAACCTCTGTGTTTATTTGTTCTGCTGAACACAAAGGAAGATATTTGGAAGAAAGTTTTAATCAAACAAATCTCAATCCCCATTGATTACCATAGTATGTATTTTTTCCTACTATGGTAATCAATGGGGATTGAGATCTGTTTGATTAAAACTTTCTTCCAAATATCTTCCTTTGTGTTCAGCAGAACAAATACACACATAGAGGTTTGGAACAACATGAGGGTGAGTAAATACTGACAGAATTTCATTTTTGGGTGAACTAACCCTTTAAGAACAGCACAGCTCACACAGAAGAGGGTTTCGTTTGGTCAGCACGAAAAATCTTCATGGGGAAATCTTTCGCCTTTTGCTAGCGAAAATTTGCCGAACATCAGTAAATGTGACCGCACATAATCTCTGCATTTTCTCTGTTATTTACTACTAAACCTCAGATTTTCAATGTTTTATTCCCCACATATACGCGTGTTTGCGTTTGTCTTGCTCCTGACAGCTTGATAGTCAGTTGGCCTCTGAGTGAGAGCGTGTGATTGTTTTTGTGGTTTCTCTGAGAGGAAGTGTCGAGTTAGATGTCCTAAGGGGCTTATTTTCGCACAGTGGTCTTGAGTGTGTGTGTGAGTGCCTCCTTGGTTGTCCACAAAGTCAAAATGCATGATTACTCAGGGCTCCAGACTAACTTTTCTACTGGTTGCACTGGTGCTACCAACTTTCTCAGTCGGTTCGCACCCAGCATATGATTTGGTCGCACCTTTTATTTTTTTTTGCTGCTACATGCCATGGGATTAATCAATGCATGCTGATGAATAGTGGTTTTAATGGACCAAAGCTAGCAAAGGCTTTCTGGGTTGCAGCATAAACACAACTGTAATATATTAATAATCATTGCCAAATTTCAGGATTTTCATGGATTTTGGACATTAATTTTAATCTGTAATTGTAAGCGTTTTACAGTTGAATTCTATACAATCTATTTACATTTGAATCATAATCTATCTATCTATCTATCTATCTATCTATCTATCTATCTATCTATCTATCTATCTATCTATCTATCTATCTATCTATCTATCTATCTATCTATCTATCTATCTATCTATCTATCTATCTATCTATCTATCTATCTATCATCTATCCATCCATCCATCCATCCGTCCATCCATCCATCCATCCATCCATCCATCCATCCATCCATCCATCCATCCATCCATCCATCCATCCATCCATCCATCCATCCATCCATCTATCAGCATCATCTTTCTATCTTTTAAATCAAATGTATGCTTTACATTTTAAAATATTAGAGTATTAAAATAAGATAATACAGATTTTTCATTATCAAAGTTTATAATTGTAACAAAAATCAAAAATCTCACACGATCCTGACCTTCTGCATTTTATAATAATTTCCTTTTCTCAGTTCGAGCGATTACTCTCATCTAACTGCTGAACGAAGGAGCATGCTGTTTCATGAGACATTTTCATTTGTATATGCCTTAATTCGTGAATTCGTAATTCGTGCGTTTCACTAGTGTGTGATGCGCGTGACGTCTACGTTCGTCAATAAATAAAACCGCACGTGTCTTGCGGAAGAACACTTTAGCCGGAGCTACTTCTCTCCAGTAATGTCTATGGCGAATCACGCAGGCTCTGGGCAACTCCGCATCCGAGTCGACCCGGGATAAAATAGTCCGAATATAAACACTTATTATAGGCGTAGCGTAGTGATTCAGGATAAGTCAAAAACACGGTTTGGAAAATGGATTCATGATGTAGCCGACTTGATCACTTTGAACATAATGCAGCGACTGTCAATGGTTGTGTGGCTGTCAATCAGCCATGTGGAACCCCGGGCGCGCGCTGTTGGTTGGCGGCGGCTTGGGGAGAGGGGGGCGCGGGTTGAGGAAGTTCGTCTGTTGTTTTTGTTTGCTCTACTCAGCTGTGTTTCTGAATGCCTGCACGTTGTGCTCTGGCGAATAAACAAGTTAACTGAACTCGGGCCTTGTGTGAGATGCGGACTGTTACGGACTGCAGCACCTGATACAACGGCGTTCTGTTGCGAGAGCGTCCACTCGCACATATGCGACAACATACAATTTTAACTCGCACATTCTCAAAAAATGGTCGCATATGTGACCAATTTGGTCGCAGTCTGGAACCCTGTTACTTACTTATATGAAGGTTTCATGCCCATATTGTTTTATCCTAATTATGCAGTAACTCTATTTTTATTTTTTATACAAATCATCATAAGTAAGGATTCGAGTGAAAACTTTATTTCTAGATTCTTTAAACCCAGCGCATTCTCAAGCTTTCGGACCCGACTGTAGATACACACACAAACACATTTCACTGCAGCATGAGAAAAGCAGAGCCATTCAGAGAGGAGCGGAAGTGGAGTGGGATCGAGGAACGAGGTGAAATTGTAGCCCTCGGGTTCAGGAAGTGTGGGTGTCTGCAGAGATGCAGTTCTCCATCTGCCTGACAGAGAGAGTCAGCAACCTTGTGCTTATCAATGATTCAGAGGCCAGGTATCAGTTTTCTCTGGTTTGGACGAATCAAAAAAAATCAATAAAGCTTGTCAAGGTCAGAAGTATCATCAGTCCTTGACTCGTGGTCTTTGGTTAACAAACTAAAGGTGCTCCTCACCCTCAGCCACCATCCCACAATTCTCCTCTCTCCACCATCAGACGTGAAGGTTTTATAGGAATGTCTAATACATGCTCATCCCAAGAAGTCATATAACTGACGTCTTGGGACGTCTTTTGACCATACATCAATATCCGCCTTTCAGGGCCCCCCTGAACGTCGGTTAGATGACGTTCCTGGGACGTCATACAACTGACGCTTTACCTTTAACGTCAGTTAGGTGACGGGTAGGTTTAGGTCTGGGGTAGAGTTAGGATCCGATAACGTCATCTAACCGACGTTTAAGGGGGCCCTAAAAAGGCATATATTGACTGTATGGTCGAAAGACGCCCAAGACGTCAGTTATATGACGAAATTGGATAAGACTGCGCTGGAATGTCCCTCTTCAAAACAACATTTTAATACTTTGAACATGACTCAAACAAACCAAGAACCATGTTTAAAACAATGCATTTGTAGAAGTCTGGGGAAAGGCACTGCTCTGGAAAATACTGTTTTGAAAGTTATGTCCAATATTTCAACTTGACCATGACCATGGAAATCTTGTATACTAGTAACTTTCACATGAATATTAGAAAGAGTCTGTTTACATTGGTAACACTTTACAATAAGCTTCCATTTGTGAACTGCAACAGTTAACTACAGCAAACTAAACATTTTATAATCTGTAATATTAATTTCAACATTTACTAAATAGTCGTTAAAATCAAAAGTTGTATTCTTGAATGTTTTTTAATGGACGAGCTAACATTAAACTAGAAATTAATTTACTTTGTTATTATTAATCATAACAAATATTCATACTGTAACAAATGCATTGTTTATTGTTAGTTAATGTTAGTTCGTGCATTAACAAATGTTAACCAACGGGACCTTATTGTAAAGTGTTACCGCTAAGAATTATGTTGGTAATCTAGATATCTAGATGACCTAATCATATCATCATCGTGTAAGCATATTATCAATAATACATATAGGCTACGTTCACACTGCAGGGCTTAATGCTCAATTCCGATTTTTTGAAAAAATGCGAATTTTTTTGCAAGTCCGTTCACATTTCCAATTAAATGCGACCTTTTGTGATCTCCTGTGTGAACGTGAATCGTGAAATGACCCACATGCGCAGAAGAGTACTCAACGGTCAACAACGTCACTTGTTGTTTGTGGAAGTAGCTAAATAGATGTCGACAGTGGAGCTTGTTTAGCAATAAAAGTTATTTTCACAACAGAGCCAGCACACTTAAAATCTTCTCGTTTTAAGAAGAAAATTAAGAAACGTGTGGGCAGTGTTGGGGAAGCTACCCTGAAACTGTAGTTTGACAAGCTACAAGCTACTCGTAAGTTAAAGTAGTTTAACTACAGTCAAGCTAGCCGTTTAGAAAAGTAGTTAGCTACACTACAAGTTACAATCAAAAAGTAACTAGCTACATTGAGATTACTTTTGCTTCTTGAACAACTTATATTATAAATAACTATCATAATATGGGTGTGTCAACCCACTTCTGTACGTCAGTGAACCGTTAGCCGCAAGATGCGTGATTAAACAACAGGTGGCGGTAATGGCAAAAAATGAGTTTGTAATATAACAAGAAGAAGAATATCCTTGCATCGCGCTGATTCGCACAGGCTCGACAATGTAGCAATGTCGCTTTTGCTCGCGCTACACCGCTACTTGCTGCAAAAAGTAGTTAGCTACTGGAAAAGCTACACTGTTTAAAAAGCAACTGAGCTACTGCCAAGCTACTGAAAAATGTAGTTAAGTTAGTAGCTACACTACTTGTAGTTAACTACTCCCCAACACTGCGTGTCAGCCAGGAGTGATGGGATACTGATGTGAGTGGCTTCACTGATACAGAATTCATCAGTAACTTCCGAATGACCAGATCCACCGCGTCTTCGATCAACTCTGTCACGGGAAGAGACACGTCTGCGGCGGCCCATAACAGTGCAGAAACGCGTTGAGTTGGAGTGTATCGCGAGCTACAGGTGCGTGTAATGACGTGCGTGTCGGATATATGTGACCTGGCCGTTCAGATTAAAGTCACATTTCAAAAGATCAGATACATATCAGATTTGGACCACATACCCAAGTGGCCTGGGTCGCATTTGAAAAGATCGAATCTGTGTCGTTCAGACTGTCATAATAAAATCAGATACAGGTCGCATAGGGGCAAAAAAATCGGATTTAAGTTGTTTCAGCCTGCAGTGTGAACGTTAGCCTTAGTCCTGATTCACTTAGCGTTCACGCTGTCATTTTTAAGACATGCGTTTTTAGCGGCCTCTAGTGGTGATGTTTAAGAATGCAACAAGAGCGCTCGTGCTCGTGTGCATGATCGATCTCTAGAGAGAGACATTCACTACCGAACTATTGCACTAGTTTACTATGTTGATCCGCGTTTTCGTCCGGAGTCGATCAGATTCGACGTTTTGCCTGATGAGCTTGAGCAGATAAAACGTTTTAGTTTTTTATATTTATGGGGAGTTTGTGTTGAAGTCTGTGTTGTGCTGGAGGCAGGACGTTTTGGGCTGTTATCAGACTCCATGTCGTCAGCTGAAGTGCCGTCGTTGGTCGCATAGACTGTAATAAGGATAGAGAGGCTCGGGAGCGCGCATGCACGTCACATCTGATGGATTTCGCAGGAAATCCGACCCGGAGACCTCACATATAAATATGAATATTGGCCTTCAGAGGTAATAGCAAAACCCGAAAAGTGGATCATTGCAATGTGTGATTACAACCCCTTCAAACACAGGCAATAAAAAAAGGATTCATTTTATAAAAAAGTTACATATAGGACCTTTAACTTCTCTTGAACGCAGAACATTCCTTTAAATAACACAAAACACACAATGAATCTCGGGCTAAAGCACTGATGTGCGTTTTGCAACTGTAAAACAAATATAATATTTAGGTTGTAAATTTATACGAAATTTAAACTTTTGATCGCATTATTTTAAAGAACTATTAAATCACAACCAGTGTCACAGATCTAGATGAGGTGCACGACTGATGTGGATGTTGAGTTTATGAAGTGCATGCAGTACCACAGTAAAACGACCAGCCGGTTGGTCAAGGGCACATTACAGCGTTTCTGAGCGCATTGATGGTTCATTATTGTGAAGAGAGCATTCAATATTCAAGTGCATTCAAGCATTCGAGTGGCTGACAGATACTAGATGTCTAGAGAGCATGGAGGCCGTTATAATGTCAATATTTATATGCAAGAACACAATTTAATGATGGCAAGAGATGTACACTATTGTTTAAATTAAATGAACACTTATTGCACACAATACTTAAATTCCCTTAAAAAAGGCCTTTGGCAGATTTTGGAACTGACACAAAAGTGTGCAAATCAAGTGTGCAGTTTTTGGCTATGCCAGTTTCACAGTAGAATATTATTGACTCAAGTAAATGTTGATTACTTAAAAATATATATTTCTACTACTTTCTTCTTTTTTTGTGTTCTGTAGAACAAATCAACAAAAGTCTTGGTAATAAGTGAATGGTGCTAATTTGTTAATGTTCAAATTCTCACATTATCAATAGTATCGCTAGTATCGCCACAACATGTTAACATGTTTTTAGTGTGAGTTTTTCTTTGTAAAGATGTGTTACACAATTTTACAAAACAATGGCCGTAAAATTAAGTATTATTTAAATTATGTATTATATATATAAGTATATAAATTTTAGTTTTAGTAATTTTGTTATGTTTAAAATTTTATTTCTATTTTTGATTTGCCATTTTGTTTTATTTCTGCTTTATTTCAATTGCAATTTAAACAATATATTTTTTAATTTTAGTTAACAATAACAAAAGCAAGTCAAAGTGCCTCAATGTAACCTGTTTTTTTAAGAAAATGAGAGATTTAAGAAAATTATTTTTGACTCATAGCAAAAATGTTGTCGATTTAAATCGTAACTTGTGTTGAACCCAGAATGTTCTACATGCAACTTAGTTGAAAAAAATCCTTTAGCTTTCATATTAACGTGAGTACATTGTAATTACTAGTTAATTACAACATATAACTAATGTACATTTTGTGGATCTGCTTGTAATCGAACATTTTAATAATTAATTGCATGTAATATGTGTAACGGGCACTGCAATGTAAAGAGATGTCATTTAAAGTCCCTTTCATTTCTTCTGTTTCATCATCAGTGATTAGATTGCTAGTGGTATATTTGTCTGATAAAGGTTAAAGGGATAGTTCACTTTGAAATTAATTTTTGGTATGTTTTAGCTTACCTCAAGGGCATTCAAGATGTAGGGGTCTTTGTTTCCACAGTATTTTCAAATTTGATATTTTTAGGTCAAACCGTTCTTGTCTGTCAGTCATATAATGGAGGTCTATGGTCACCACCTCAAAGAACATGCACAGAGAAGTACAAATTAAACATGATTTAATGACTCGTAAATGTAAGTACACATTGATGGCCTAAGATCACGAAACAAGTAGCTTGTGTGATGTTTATTTGGACTTCTCTGTGCATGCTCTTTGAGGTGGTGACCATAGACCTCCATTATATGACTGACAGACAAGAACGGTTTAACTTAAAAATATCAAAATTGAAATTACTGTGGAAACAAAGACACCTACATATTGAATGCCCTTTAGGTAAGCTAAAACATACCGAAAAATAATTTCAAAGTGAACTATCCCTTTAAGGGGCTTATTTCAATGAGTTCTTTAAGACAAACAGAATAAGCCCTGATTTAGCTTTCTAAAAACTCTCATTACCGAACGGCGACTTCCGCCTGTCATTCAGAGTACGCTCGGTTCTTAAGAGTGTCTGTGTGTTTAAGAACTTGGGGATGGACCTGCCTTCCCACCACATGCATAGTTGCCATAGTTGCAAGCGTCATAGTTACTCTGTTCCAACGATAAATCATTCTCACAGAGCATGAATCACCATTAGCCGAGATCACAAACACATTCACTTGTGTAACACGCACAAACATGCCTAAAAATATGACAGTTATGTATCTGAGTTGTCTTCTCTCTGGTTCAGCGATCACTAGGGCTGCGTTCACATGCACAGTCAATACAAATCCCATTATACACTACCGGTCAAAAGTTAAAGGTCGATAAGATTTTTATGTTTTTAAAAGAAGTTTCTTCTGCTCACCAAGGCTGCAATTTTTTGATAAAAAATACACAAAAAACACAGTAATATTGTGAAATATTATGACAATTTAAAATGACTTTTTTATGTTAATATATATTAAAATGTAATTTATTCCTCTGAAAAAAAGCTGAATTTTCAGCATCATTACTCCAGTCTTCAGTGTCGCATGATCCTTCACAAATCACTCTAATATGTTAATTTTATGCTCCAAAAACATGTATGATTATTATCCATGTTGAAAACAGTTTTTTATATTTTTATTTCAGGATTCTTTGATGAATAGAAAGTTCAAAAGAACAGCTTTTATCTGAAATTGAAAGCTTTTGTTACATTAAACACTACTCTTTAAAAAGTTTGGGGTACAGTAAGAATTTGTATTTTATTTTTGGAGAAATAAATAAGAAATCAATACTTCTATTCATCAAGGATGAGTTACATTGATCAAAAGTTACAGTAAAGACATTTATAATGTTAGAAAAGATTCTAATTAAATAAATGCTGTTCTTTGAACTTTCTATTCATCAAAGAATCCTGAAATAAAAAATGTAAAAAACTGTTTTCAACATGGATAATAATCATACATGTTTTTGGAGCATAAAATCATCATATTAGAGTGATTTGTGAAGGATCATGTGACACTGAAGACTGGAGTAATGATGCTGAAAATTCAGCTTTTTTCAGAGGAATGAAATTACATTTTAATATATATTAACATAAAAAAGTCATTTTAAATTGTCAAAATATTTCACAATATTACTGTGTTTTTTGTGTATTTTTATCAAAAAATTGCAGCCTTGGTGAGCAGAAGAGACTTCTTTTAAAAACATAAAAAATCTTACCGACTCTAAACTTTTGACCGATTAGTGTATGTATATACGATTGGAATCTGATCTGAAATACTGACTGTCCACACTGTGTTCAGATGAAACACTTGCAACAACACAACTTTATTTCTGCAGCAACTTTTGGCATGTTTAGTACTAACTATCCCTCTTTTGTATGTCTGCCACACAGCTTTTGACTTTAACCTCTAGATGCTAATAACATTTTAGCAGTTTGATATATTTGAATGCATTATAATGATGCATTCCAAAAGGTCTGAAATTACTTGTATTTACCGTTTTCCCTTTTCTCTGTTTTCTTTTATTATTAGATAATCCAGTTTACTATTCAGTTTTATATCATTTCATGTTGTATTGTGTTTTTTATGTTTTGTTTTGTTGTGTTTTGGTTTCTTTTAGGTTTTGTTTTATTTCACAATGTTCCCGTCGAGGTTGTGGCGAGATAGGAATGACTGTGGTCACACCCAGACTGAACTGGACTGAGAATTATGGACCATTTTGGGAGAAAGGTTTATGGCTGAGTCCCCACCTGCAACATGCCAAGCCATCTGTAGCCAATCATTACGATAGCTCATTTTAAAGGGTGGATTCTCATTGGTTGTTGCGGATGAATGGTTCTCTAACTAACCCATGCAGTGGGGGAATGGTGTGACCTGGTCTCATACTTGTGCCGAGTGGAATAAACAGGTAGAATCCATCACTGGGTTTACCGTAAGCTGCTTGAATCTGTGTCAGTGGGCAAATGAACACCTTGATGCTTTGAAGAGAGAGGACAGGTCGCACCCAAATGGAGTTCGCTCATAAATAAATCATGCCAGATGGGCCTTTTTTCACCCCGTTCACACATTTAATGACCAGATTGCAAAGTGACAGCTGAACCATAAAGATTTGCACGTACTGAAAACAGACACACATGAATGTGTGTGAAAAGAGACAGTGTGCTCATTTTAACACGCACACACACAAAAAAAATATGTACAAGACAGTGTCTTGTTCATCCATTACATATTTATGTACACTGTAAAAATGAATATGCTTTATAAATAAAAAAAATCAACAGATTACAAGCAATATTATTAATTCAATTGAACAAATTGAGTTAATAATCAAATTAATTCCTTTAAAGTTAACCATTTAAAATGAGTAAAACTTACAACAACAACAAAAACAAAAAAAAAACATAAATTTAAGTCACCATTATGATGATCAGTGTTTGTTTTTAAAATGACGGTTTTCTCCTTCAGTGATTCTGCTGTTGTTAACCTCAGGTGCCTTCAAAAATCTTTGACGTCTGTATCTGTAAGTGTGATATGTTTGTTACATTTTTTGGTGTAAACTTTACTCTTTTAAATGGTTAACTCTTAAGGGAATAATTTGATTAATTATCACTCAATTCTAATTTGTTAAATTTAATTCATAATATTGCTTGTAATCTGTTGCCACAATTATATTGATTAGATCAAGCATATTCATTTTTACAGTGTATGGTAAAAAGGCAGATAACACATTTTTAATATATATTTTTTAATTGTGAAGATTTGTCGCCACTATTAGAAAAGCATATCTTTCAAGTCCTTTATTTGCTTATAATCAAATCGTGAGTTTGAATATGCACTTTAATGCCGAAATCACATTATGGAAGTAAAATGGGACGAATAACCATTCCAACAAAACTGCATTCATGCAATTGTTTAATCCCTGTATTTTGCGAAAAAGTGTACACGTTGTCTATCAACACAAACAAAAGTTTCATTTTAGACATCATAGGCTCACTAACATACAGAAAGTGTAAAATGTAGTTCATTTTAACTGGACATGCACAGCTGCATACTTTATTATTCATAAAATGATTTTATCTTTATGTTTGTTTTTGTTTGATTTACTGTGTCGTGTATATCTGTAGACTTTTGGAGTTTTGATTTTGTTAATACCGATATATTCACTGTAAAAAAAATATTTTCATGTTTAGTAATCACAACATTTTTGCTTTTGTCAAATCAACTTAAATAATTTATTTTAGTAATTCAGATAACATATCATTTTAAGTTTCTGATGATTAAATCATTCTCCTTCATTGTATTAACTCACTTTTTCCAGTTCAATGAACTTAAAATTTTAAGGCAACCAGGTTACTTACTTTTTAAGTTAAACCAACAATATTTTTTTACAGCAGTAGATATAACAACCCTCAAGCTCATTCGGGAGTTTTTGTTATTTCTACAAAATGAGATTGCATATCAAATGATTTCTGCAAAATATCATGAAAACAAGCAGAGAGATAGGTGGTGCATTTAATGAAATGCTTTCTACTGTGTCTGGACGCCATCCATTGCTTTAGTCGGCCTGACAAGAAAAGCTCTTCAACGTGCATAAAAAACAATCCGTCTCATGTCCCAAAGTCGGAGGTGGAAGAATTTCCTCTTTTGCCCCCCCCCCCCCCCCCCCCCTCCTCTCTTTCTCTCTCTCTCTCTGTGTGTCTCTCTCACACACAAAGCACAAATGTACAGAATGTAAAGGCGTAATGCAGTATGGTATCGCAGCTCAGGAGGCAGTGATTGGCTTAGACACGGAAAACTTTAAGGTGGAGTTTTCGGCATCCCTTGCGAAGCCTTTTGGGTGTAACATTCGAATATCAAAGATCCCGGGTGCAGCTTTGGAAAAATTAAGAAGCTCTTTTGAAACCACATTCTTAGAAAAAAGGGTTCTATATATGAATCATCAGGGTTCTTTGCTCAACTGCCAAAGAACCTTTTATGCTGAAAAAGGTTCTATAATGACAAGAAAGAACACTTTTGGCACAAAAGGTTCTTTATAGGCTATTATTCATTCATATATTACATTATTCTGCAACATTTTGTAGTTGTAATTCAATTATTGTTTATTAAACTGTTGTAGTAACTTAATATCATATTTTAATCATGTTTATTTTCGGAGGAGAAAAACTGAAATGGCACTCTTCGTGTATATTGATTAACTACATAAAATAATATAAATATATAGATTTTCTAACCCCCATATCTTGAACTTTGTTATCATTCACATGCATTCATAAATACATTTTAGGGTCTTGATGTTTGTCAATAATATGGAATATATTTCAAACGGAAAAGACAAAACAAATGATAGCTTTTACGTATTACAGATACGTAGCGCTGATAGAACGTTTTAATGTTTTATATAGAACCTTTTCTTCTAAGAGTGCAGCTTTTTGTCCCTTTTCACTTCCTTGTGAGTGGCAGTTTAAAAAGGCATGGCCATACTGTAAAAATAGTCCTGTAAAAAAAGGTAAACTACTGGCAGCTGTGGTTTCCAGCATCATACGTCATAAAAATAAGGTGTGTTACTGTTTTTGAAATTAACAGCTAAATAGTACCGTATTTGTCACCTACAGTATAAATCTGTAGTCCCTTTTCACTTCCTTGCGAGTGGCAGTTTCGATAAAAGGCATGGCGACATTGTAAAAAATAGTCCTGTAAAAAAAAAGGTAAATTACTGGCAGCTGTGGTTTCACAGCATTATACCGTTAAAATATGATGTGTGTTACTGTTTTTGAAATTAACAGCTAAATAGTACCAGTATTGTCAGCTACAGTATAACTTTAATTCAACAGCTATATGCTCTAACACAAGAACAGTAACACACGATATAGTGTCAGAATATGATGCTGGCAACCACAGCTGCCAGTGGTTTACCAGTTTATATCATTATTCTTTTATAGTGACCATCCTTTATCAAATGGGCTTTCAGGGACACATGCCCCCCTCCTTAACTCACACTGGAACACCTCCTCATGTTTGGTAACGGCCCTGGGCTTGGCAATCAAAGGAGTAAGTTCACTTTTAAAAAAACTTTTGCTGAGTAATCTACTCACCCCCATGTCATCCAAGATGTTCATGTCTTCTCTCTTCTTCAGTTGAAAAGAAATTAAGGTTTTTGATGAAAACATTCCTGGATTTTTCTCCATATAATGGGACTTCAATGGGAACCAAACGGTTCAAGGTCCAAATGAGAGTTTCAGTGCAAACTGTTCAAAGGGCTTTAAACGACATATGACGATGAATAAGGGTCTTATCAAGCAGAAACGATCGCTCATTTAGAAAATAAAAACAAAGTTTAAGTTTTATAAGCTCAAATGCTTCGCCTTCCTCTGTTCTGTGATACTACGTTCGTGACTCTCCTGTTCAAACTCGTTTATCAAAATGAACAAATCTTTTCCAAGTCAATTTGTTCATTTTGGTTTATTGAATGAAACCAAATTACATAAAAAAGATTTGTTCATTTTGATAAACGAGTTCGAACAGGAGAGCCATGAAGTCCATCACAGAACACAGCAAGCGGTCATTTAAGCTTATAAAACGTAATTTTTTTAAATGAGCGATCGTTTCACTGATAAGACCCTTATTCATTGTACTGGAATTGTTTAAGACCCTTTTCGAAGCATTTGCACTGAAGGTTACCTTGCAACTGTTTGGTGACCAGTAAAGTCCACTATATGGAGAAAATCCTGGAATGTTTTCATCAAAAACCTTAATTTCTTGGTAACGTTTCCTCTACAGTCCAATGACCCATGTAAAGACTATGTACCTTATTTTAGTAACTACAATTACTGGGTGAGAACTCAGATTATAACCCTGAACCTACCCCTAAACCTACTCCTGCACCTTATATAAGCCAGTACTTCTTAGGTAAGTACACTGTAAGTACTGCTACTGTAAAAGAAAGCGTTACCAATTTCTTTTCCAACTGAAGAAATAATGACATGGACATCTTGAATGACATGGGGGTCAAGTAAATTATCAGCAAAAGTTTTTTTTAAAAGTGAACTATCTCCTTAACACAACCGGCCTCACCACAGCTGGGCAGATACTTGGTGGTTGTAGGTAGAATAGATCACTGTTATCTGGGCGGTTCATCTATGTATGCAATACCGTAGGACATGTAGCAACCAGCCTGTCACGATCAACTAATTAAAAACAGTACAAGTGAGTGAAAGTGAAAAACGATCTTGTTGAAACCCCAGTGATAAAGGTTCAGGGGAGGGGTCAGGGTAGGACATTCATACCAATTGGTCAACTCTAACAATATGTAGCTACAATACTTTGTTAGCATTGTACGAAACTGAGCACCTCGGATTGTGTATGAGGTTGAAAATCACTGTAACAGATTATGTTCCACCAAAGCGCGTTACACTGAAAAAAAATTGTGTTGGATTTACACTGATTTGATAGTGTACATTTGGTTCCACATGAACCAATTAAGTTACACAAACATAATTTATTCATGTATCTTCAACAACATGGAATTAAGTCATTTTAAGTTATCCAATTAAGTAGTCTCAAAGTGATTTTAAAAGGCTCCCTGATTGGCTGTTTCAGGTATTCAAATTCATATATTCATTTATCCAATTAAGATTTAATGTATTTTAGTGTCACACAACTCAATTTCTAGTATATAGCCTGCAGTTAGCTACCAATAGCACTTGTTAGCATACTGAATGCTAAGGTACATACACCATCAGCAAAAAGCAGTTGCTATAAACATAGTTGAATCGGTAATTGAACATTGTAATTGAACATTAAACACAATTACACACTAACTTTTTCTTATTTTCTCAAAAACATAAATAACACTTAATTTCAACATTTATTCTCTCCTAATTCAGACATATGCAAAGCATGCTGGAATTAACATGCACCGCCCAGTTTCGGTTAATGCAACACAAATCATTCATGTTATCCAACACAAATGGATTAAGTAAACTTAAATTGTACATATATTTAAGCAGATTGAACACAATCGAATTAAGTTTGAACAAAATGTAAAGCAATTATGTTGCTTAAGCTAATTTTAATTAAGCAATTTGAACAAGCAGCAACAATCATTTTTTTCAGTGTATTAGCCAGCTGAAAACGATCGCTCCTGAAGACGCCGTGCTTTGGCACGCTTGATAGCGTTCTGGCCACAGCGCAGCGTTTTTTCCGATTGAGAGCATTTCGTTGCTATCGATACAGAATATCCGCAGCACACAGTTTACTTGAAAATGATTTCGCAGATGATTTGTTTCATACTAAAAGCTCTGCCAGTTAATTTCGTTATACAGAAAGAATTGTGACAGTTGGTCAGTGTGGCTTAGTCCCGCCCCTCTCCACTGTGATTGGACGGCTGGGTAAAAGCGACAGTGATGCAGCGCTGCGTTTCATCCTAAAAATGTTAAAAAAAATGTATCCAAAACTACGTCTGACAAAAATCGACGGGTGCTTTAGACGTGAAGAAAAAAAACACTCAGCGCCCTCATTACGTTCCCATTGAAAACATTCACCAGACACATGGGAAAAACACTTTGGTGGACACACACCTAACTGTAAACCTGCTGCTTCACAATGTAAAGTATGGATGTCAAAAAAAGTGAGGTGTGTTTATGGACAGTTTATCTATTAATCTGATCTTCTGTTACTATCCTATTTCGGTTGTATAATGTGTTGTATTATGTATAAACCTGCTAGGCAGCCATCAGCCACTCCCCAATGTCCTGCGTGACACTTTTATTTAGATGGTTGCCGTCCTCCCTTCTGTGCACAACATCTGTTTCTCTCGATATGATTTCTCTTTCCATTCCTGAGAGCCACAGTCCCTCCTCTCTGACCCCTGTGAACATGCTCTTTTTACGACAAATATTTTCTTTTTCTGTACCCGGAAAATATCCGAAGGGTCTCGTGTTGATTTAGAAGTCGAGACAAATCTCTCATCAACTCTGTGACCAAACACAAGACAAGTAAAAGTATATAGTCTGTAAAAAAATCTCAAATCTAACTTTTCACCATTGAGCTATGTGGTTGCCTTCAAACATGCTGAGTGAGTGCACTCCAGTTTAAACAACCCCCAATGTGATGACACATGGTTAGAAAAGAAAATCATTAGTATCGTCACTTTAAAAGGTTTAGCTTCCAAACTGGACATAACATTCCAGTTGTTTTGTGTTTGGAGTGAAGGATGTTGATGATTTTGAATCCATCTGTGTTTTCATTGGACATGTTCTTTCAAAGAGAAATGCTCATGGGGGAAGGCTTGGCTATGTTTGGAAAAGCACACTGCCATAGGTCTCATACTAATTTATATGTACTATGTATATTACTCACTGTATTTGTACGTCAAAAGTTTTTGTTTTTGAAATAAATTAATCATTCTATTCAGATAGGATCCAAATAATTTGACCAAAGAGTTAAGCGACTTACATATAAAGTTACATTTACATTATTCATCGAATCCTTAAAAAAAGTTTTGTGATTCCACAAAAATATTAAGCAGCACAACTTTTTAGTGTCTCTTAAGATGCAAATTAGCTTATTAGTCTGATTTCTGAAGGATCACTTGACACTGAAGACTGGAGTAATGATGCTTAACTGAATTCACACGAATAAAATTAAAATATATAAAAATAGAAAATAGTAAATTTAAATTGTTGTAATAATTTCACAATTTTAGCCTACTATATAATTCATCAAATTAATGTAGCCTTGATGATCATATTTTCAAAACACTTTTGTATATTGTATATTTACTATAATCCCCATACTATTGAATGGTAGTGTGCATTTGCCAAAATGCAAAATGTGCATCCCACAATGCAATTCATCTGACTTGAACTTCCATCTCCAGTGTAACAAGTGAACCAGAAGTAATAACAGCCAAGATTTTTTATTTTTTTTACACTTGCTGTATTCGTGACAAGGTCATGTGACAGCATTAATCATTCCATAGTGTTTTTCATACTGTAGTATAACCAGAATAAAGGATATACTATGCAATAGAACTAGATATACACACTGTAGTATGCAAGTATTGTGAACAGATCCCCTGGTCACCATTCACAGTGACAATCTGAGAGCAGGTTACTTTTTTAACTTTCTTGATTTAGGTTAATGGGCGTTTGAGGATAGATTTTCATCTCAGACCAGTGAGAAAATGTGAATGCAACACATTAGGAAGAAAGAGAGAGTGTTTTGCATTGTTACTTGAACTTCCTGTGACCTTGGGGTCTTCAGAAGGAAGAGGGGCTGGAGAGGATGGGGTGTTTTTGGTCTTTAAAAATAGCAGCGGGCATTAAAAGCGAGAAAAGCGATCAATCTCTGTTATTTTTGGGAATATGATATTTTCCTCTGCATGTTCTGGCGTGAAAGAGCGCTAGGCACAGGGGTCCCAGTCAGTATTGCTGTGTAACCGAAATCCAATCCTGAAAACAATCCATCCGCTGCTGTTCCTCTCTTCGACGCTCTTTCCTTCCCACCCCTCATCCATCATTCCATCCATCCATCCATCCATCCATCCATCTCTTCTCATTAACTCCTCGGATCGATAGATCACTTCCTCTCTGCTAGCAGAGAAAAGAGTTGAAGAGTGTGTAGACTGGCTGGATTTTCTTACACACACACACACACACACACACATGAATGTGTGCAAGGGCTATGGATCAGCCTAGAGTATCTGTGTGTATTTTGGCCCATTCACTGAAAACAAACCAGTGATTTGCAAACCGAAGCATTGAGAATGTTGTAAGTCTACAGACTGTTTAATAAGAAGATATTTTATAAAGACAGTTCACTTCTTAAAAACAGGCAGGAGCCATCTTTGGAAAACAGTCTCGGAGCAGTCGAACCACGAACACCGAGCCAAGTGCGCCGGTGAGATTTGAACGAGCCAGAACTCGGCGTTCGCGTTGTGTTTGACTGCTCGAGACTGTTTTCAAAGATGGCTCCTGCTGTTTTCGTGAAGTGGACTGTCTTTATAAAATATCTTCTTATTAAACTGTCTGTACACTTACTATGTTCGCAATGCTTCTGTTTGCATGTAGGGAACCTGATTATGCTACAGTGTTTGTGTTGGGCTACTTTGAGCCTTGTTAGTGGTATTAACTAGCGATTTTTATTTTCATTACTCTATGGGGGCATATACTAGCATTATATGCTAAACAGTTTAGAGATAAAACTCTTTACATTTGATAATCATGAAAACAAATCTCAGGGAATGGTTGACTATGTAACAATGTGTAATTAGACCAAAGGATCATTTTTGCGCCGTAGTTGTCCTTTAAGAATTTAAATTTGGGGAGACTTCATACAGGTTTGAAACAGACTTGAAGGTGAGTAAATGATGACAGAATTTACATTTTTAAGTCAAGTATTCCTTTAACTTCTCATCAAAAGAAACATGTGAATTACAACCTGTCACTCACATACACATCACAGCAATAGCAAACCACAACCATCCAATCAATTCCCCAAGGATAAGATCAAGTCACCGCCCAACATTTTTATTTTTCATGAAGCCGTTTCACTTGAATATATGTCACAATAGGGAAGAAATCTTCTGTTTCATGTTGAACTTAACTTTGATTAAAAAATGTATGCACTGTTTGTGTGGTTCTAATGGGAATTGTTAAACTGTTCCACAGTTTAGGTGCAGTTACAGCACGATCTCCCCTAGATTTTAGCCTACACTCAGGAATGGAAACCTCTGATTGACAGACATAAGAGTTTTCAGCCCCTTTCCACCAAAGCATTTTGAGAGCCGGTTCGGAGCCGGTGCCTGCGCTCGAACCAGTTCTTTGTGTTTCGACAGCCAAAGAACCGGTTCTCGGCCGGGAAAACTGGTTCCAAAGTGGCACCAACTCTTTGCTGGACTAGAACCGTTCTTTTACCTCGTCATGCTTACGTCGAGGGGCTGGGGCGGGTTTAGATGTGTTCTAAACATCTTTTCTGACCATAATAAAGGATCGCAAAGCCAGGAGAAACATTTGCAGAAACACGATGGAGTCCGCCTTTGTAATTGTTATGCTTGAAGTTGGCGCAAGCGTTTCTATTTTTGTAATTTTTTTATTGAAGACATTATAAGCAAAGAAGAAAACAGTCACAATATAGAACAAATAAATGGAAAGAAAAAAAGACACAAGACAGGGGTACATAACTTATCAGAAAATATTACATATCAAACGAAAAGATTTAAAGACTTACATATTTCAATTGTTTTTAAAGCCTTCTTGGTACACAAGTTCGATATAATCCCAAAGTAATGTACTTGCAAGCGTTTCTAGCTTAGACGTATGGCGACGTACACAGTGACGTAACGACGTCGTTCCCTGGGCGCTCTAGTCAGTGGAAAAACAAACAGGTTCTGAAGCGTTTCGCAAGTTGAACCAACTTCGAACCAACTTTGAACCAGCACCAGCTCCAAACCAGTTCTTTTTTTGGTGGAAAAGGGGTAGATGATGTTCTAGAAGGTCAAAGATGTAAGAAGATACTAAGCAATTGAAACATTTAAAAAGAAAGCAAGAACACTTTAATTTTATAATTGGGTTTAAAGTGCCAGTGTAGCCAGTGCATAAACACTTAAACAGGAGTAATATGTTCACGTTTTAATACGTTCAAGTCTTGCTGCTGCATTTTGAACCATTTGAAAGTCCCAAAATACAGGGAGTTGCAGTAAAGTAAAAGTGTGAATCACTGTTTTAAACTTCTTAAAAGAGAGAAGTGACTTCTCTTTATCCAAAGCTCTTAGCTGGGATAGTCAAGTCACCTTTATTTAAAAGCATTTCATAGGGGCTTTAATGAGTGAATATTTCCTATAAACCCATGCACAAACCAAAGCAGTGTTGCAAAGCTGATCGCTTTAACCCAATGTAATTGTATTAGGTGTATTATCATGTCTGAATAGGACAATTGTGAGTTTCGAGTTCAAAGACAGCATCATGTAAATCACAGAGTGTCATGTATCTCAAGAGACCTTCAACATTCAATTACCCCGTGAACAGCAGAGAGAATCAATACACTGGCCTGAGTTCTGTCGCGGCCTCAGGCTCATGCGCTGTAATGTCAGGACCCCTGGTCAATTGGTCACTCCTGATTGTCTCCTCTTTCGTCGACTGCCTCTCTCTCCATTATTTTGCCCTCTTCACCCTCACCAGACTGCAGTCTGACCCCTGTCGCTTAACTCCATTTGCAATGATTTTTGCAGTGAAACAAGTACTTAAACCGAATGGCAATCAATCAAACTGATGTAAAGCCTTTGTATGTTGAAAAAAATATATACAAATGTAAACATTAAAATGCTTAATTTATAATAATATATAACAATATATGCTTAATATTGGGGCTGTCAAGCGATTAATCACATCCAAAATAAAAGTTTGTGTTTACACAATATATGTGGGTGCACTGTGTATAATTATTATATATATACATACAGACATGCTTGTATATATTTAAGAAATATTTTCATGTATATACTGCATATAGATTTATATATATTTATATTATATATAAAGATCAGTATTTTAAATATAAATAATTTTTTCTCTTAAATATACATGTATATAAAATAATTATACAAAGTGCACCCACATATATTGTGTAAACACAAACTTTTATTTTGGATGACGTTTGACAGCCCTACTTAAAGGCTGCCCTACTTACTGCTCTTTTTCTTTGCAGTGATTGTGTTTATCGGGTGCAATATAACATGCATCCGTGGTTTTTCTTTTTTTAAAAGTCTTATTTTTCATAAATTTCACCTTTATTGTCAGCCGCGCTCTCCCCTGTCCCCTGAACAAGCGGTTGACTTCCTGATTCTTTGAAAACACCCTCAGAACCACGTAGCGGGCTCAGATTGGTTTCGTTTGGGCCGGTGTGTTGTGATTGGCTAAACTGTCGCTACACGTTGTCCGGAAGATTAGAGCCCATGACCTTTACGGGCGAAGCGGCAGGCATGCCAAATGTGGATAACATAGACGGTGGATACACGTAAATAATGATGTGGAGACTGCAGTATCAGTGAGGCAGAATCAGACCGAGAAAGCCGCGAATGAAATAGAGTCAAGCAGAACCTCACCACACACGGCTCTTAATAAAGGTTTCTGAATGATAATTTGCTTCATTTTTTTAACTTTATACACGTTTGTTTTACACAATAGCATCTGACTGGCAACGATAGCAACTGATTGGCTAACTAATGTAAACACAAACAGCGTTTGCAGGTTACGTTTCTTAATAAAATCAAAATAAAGTCATAAAGCATATACATATGAAAAATACATTTACAACATTAGTACTTATACAAAATTCAGGTCCATAATGTTTGTACCACGTTTTACGTAGACACAAAATAGCCTAACTGAGTAGCCCATATAGCCTATAAAGCCAGCGCTGGCATTTGAAAAAAAAAACAACGCTACGTCGGTAATTATACATGCAAATACATTTAAAATGATGAAGTCTTAGCCTACTTACAGGTTGTGGCCCAACAACTGCTGACTTTTCAACTGCTGGTTTTAAAGTTGGATCTGCTTCATGATTTAGAAACAGTTTTCTTATTTACGTTAATCCAGTGTTGAACTGGTGGAGATTCTGGAAGCTGTCTCTCGTAATATGCCCAGCTGTAGTCCAAAACAAGTCGTTTTTTTGTAGGCAATTTTACTTCCTGATTTTTAAAAGACGATATCTCTGCTTACACTAAACTTTCAGCGCTGCAACTTTGCAGATACTGTTCATGCACCAACAGCAACATTACACACTATTTAAAATGAAAAAAGTGAAATCACAGTAAACCCACCCTTTAGTAGACTATAATATATTAATATAACAGTAAATGAAGGATGATGTGTCTGAAGACTGGAGTAATGATGTCGAAAATTCAGCTTTGTATCACTGGAAACATTTTAAACTGCAATAATATGTCACAATATTACTGTTTTTACTGTATTTCTTTGGTATTTTATTGTATTTTTTATGAGTTGGAAAGACTTTTTTTAAAATTATTATGTCAAAAAAAATCTTGCAGACCCCAAACTTTTGATCGGTAGTACAGCCTACTCTGCAAACACAGACAAGTGTATTTATAAAAACAGTGAAAAGTCGCAGTGCTGTTGGATTGTATCTCAGCACTGCTGGAAAGCCACTTAGCCAATCAAAGTCAAGGACCAGAACTTGCCACCCTGGCAATGAGCCAATCAATCGCCCCATTACTACAGCTATCAGTGTCTTCTCCAGCTCCAGATGATGTCATAATAGCTGTAAAACGGTGTTGACGTCCTGTAAAAAGTGTTCATTATTTTCACCGACACTTTTGCTGAGTAACTAGACGCTTGGGTTTTCTAGTAAATGCTTTAAGCTGTCATGTGCTATCAGAGGGGTCATTGCAACATGGCTGATCTCCAGTTTCCTGTTTTATTTTCTCTGATATCAATGAGGCTAATGCACCTCTACCGCCGCTATATCATTCAACATGACTCTTTAAGCCAAATATTCTGCCTTGACAGTCTCTATCTTTTACTTACTGATGAATATCTCTGTTGTAGAAGTGCTGTTGGCAATCTAAGAGTAGAGAAGGAAGATGATGTCAAGGTTAAAGTGATTTACCCACGTAAGACAAGTTCCTGGATCACTTAGTTGGTCATGGAACAACCGGCTTTGGGCTGGAATTACTGGCTTCAACAATATTTTTACAATATCAGGCCGTGTGTTTTTAGTTATGGAATAGCTACCCCTTCATGCAAATAACAAGTGTAAATGACCACCAAGACATATTTCACATGAATAGCAATCAAAACTCAAACTTTGTGCAGGAGGTGGTCTAAGGCCCTGTTTACACATGGTATTAAAGGGGTCATGAACTGGCTTTTTAAATTTAATTATATTGTTGTCTGAGGTCAACCTATGACGTTCGCTCGGTTTTTACATTCCAAAACATCAAAATGAATAAGTAATAGGCTATTTTCTACCCTAGTTTTGAGCCTAGCTCAAAAACGCTCGGTTTTTATGGGCGTTCTTGCACTGAAGACTTGGAAGTAAACACCCACTGCTGTGAGTGGATAACAGTTTTGCATATTATAATGAGTTTCGACTCACTCGTCGGTGCACTTGTTGGAAATTGAAAACGCTCAATGTTGTAAAATGGCAACCGGAATGATTCGCCCATACATGTTCGACCCAGAATCCGTGTGTTTGCCCCATTCCAAGATCCAATATAGATGGCAGAGCACCGTTCTTTACTATTAATCAGTCTGCAAATCCAGTTTTGTTTATAAAACAATCCTCAGTGAAATGAAGCGAACAGACGGACAATGTTTTACCCTCATCAGCTGGAACGTCATTAAAAATAAAGTTTATCCATGCAGTCCTATTGGAATCCAGAGGAAGCTTATGCAGCGACTGTCTTCTTCCAAAACCAGGCGCTGCACAATGTTCTGTATTGCTCGGTAGCTCAATCCGGTTTGTCATCACGATGTAGGCATCTATGTTATTTAGCTATGCGTGTAATGCGTGAATCGGTGGGCGGGGCTAAACCGGCCGTGTTGAAGTAGGCGTTGATTTTCTCCTGCGGGATGGTGTTTTAATCTCTTTGACGTCATAGTTCCCCACTTTGACAAACGAGTCGTTTGCTGAGCCTGGTGTCAATAAAAGCTTTTATTGGACTAACAAGGATGTTTTCAGTTCTGAAACTTACAGGATATTCTTATAATATGATGACCTCTTAGATGTCAAAAGCTCAAGGAAAATTTGATTTCTCAGTTCATCACCCCTTTAAGATGCATTTTGGTCAACTGGATCACAAGTAGGCGACGCTAAATACAGGTTTAAAGGGTTTCTAAAAAGCTTTGAGCTTGTCCGCTTTCGATCACTTCCAGAGGTAGTTCGAAAACACATTCGAACCGGATTGCTTTCGTAATGTAAACGCTAATGTGGTTGAATGTGTTTGAACAGCCACAAAAGACTGTCTTAACCACCTACTGACTTAATGCATTCATTATGGGAAGAGCTCTTGCCAGACGGGATTTAAACTTTGTCGGCTGAAGTTTGGTTTAAAGACAAACATTTGAAGGGACTTTGAGTCTGTTCGTCAGTTTAATTTATATTAAATATGGCATCTGACACCTGAGGAACATAGTTTTAAGATATGATTGAATGATCGGAAATGTTCCAGTGTGATTTCTGTCTTCTATTCATCCTTCTGTTGTGCAATGTGACTGTTATGCAACTTAACATTTAGATGTTCAAGTATTTTCCAAAATCAACATCCTGTTGTTCCTGGAACAACATATCAACCCCTCTATGTGCACTGAGTTAATGGATGGGGTTTGGGCTATGATTGGTAGATGTCCTGTTTTTGTACAAAGACAGCCAATCCACTGATCTTAAGACAAAACACTACAAGGAAAAAATGACCCTTATGGACCCTTATAAATGCAGGCTTTATCTGGTGTTATAATGTATTGTACTCTTAAAATTATTAACCACAAATAGGCAAGTATAATAATGTATTATACCCTGTGTTATATTATTTGAAGTTGATACAGCGTATTATAAGGTTGTTTATAAGACGTTATTCATTTATTTTAGGGCTGGGCAACGATTAATCGCGATTAATCGCATCCAAAATAAAAGTTTGTGTTTACATAATATATGTGTGCGTAGTGTGTATAATTATTTTGTATATATAAATGCACACACATGCATGTATATTAAGAAAAATGTGTTCTTAATATTTGTGAATATTTATTTATTCACATAATATTAATTATGTATAAATATATATATAGTATATAAAGTATATGCAAATATTTCTTAAATATATACATGCTTGCATGTGTGTGTATTTATGTATACAAAAAAATATACACACATACACATATATTACGTAAACACAAACTTTTATTTGGGATGCGATTAATCGCAATTAATCGCGATTAATCGATTGCCCATAATACCAATATAATGCATTATAAACAGCGGTGCACGTAACTGGTGCGCATGCGTGGTAAAAATAAACAACTTTTACTTACTGGAGTTGGATTTTTTTCCATCTCTGGTAATATAGTGTGTTCATTAATTATAAGGGGTTCAACGGAACACTGTTGATCCATGATCCGGTACGGATCAAGTCCCGCTGTTCGGCACGCATGTGATTTGTGGATAAACTGGTAAGTTTAACCATCGTAGAGTGAAAGTTTATCATTTGGACGAGTTTTGTCTTGCCAATTTACACATTGGGACAATTTTAAATGCGGAAGAAGAGGTGAAAAATGCGCACAACCTCACACACTCGAAGCGCACAGAGAGAGGCACATTTCAGACAGCGCTCGAACATCAAATTAATTCCTCTTTCGCCTTTACTTACGCTTGAACTGACACATGCACAAAAAATGATGTCAAAATACCCGTCCTCAAACAATTATTCTCTTGGTTATGTCTTAAGTGAACAGTTAAGAAAGATTTGTGTCAGTATATTCAATCCCGTGCATTCAGTCTTAAAGTGACAGCAGCCTAATATTCCTGTCTGTGTCATTAATGTGTCATAAATTTATATATATATATATATATATATATATATATATATATATATATATAAATATATATACTTAAAACTAATGTATAGTAGTTTGATATATTGATACACAGGTTTCACAATAAATAGAAGCATGGAAGAAAATGAGTCACAGTCTCAATAAAATGTAATCTAAAACTTTTTTAAACTGGCCCTTGTG
Source organism: Hybognathus amarus (assembly GCA_030378365.1). Lineage (NCBI taxonomy): Eukaryota > Metazoa > Chordata > Actinopteri > Cypriniformes > Leuciscidae > Hybognathus > Hybognathus amarus. Next base: position 578,136 of record JAQIUQ010002116.1, read on the forward strand.
CTTTTTTCCAACTTTCTTTAGTGTGTAATATTGCTGTTTGACCATGAAACATGTCTGCAAAGTTCCAAAAACACAAAGTCACTCCAGAGGAAGTTATTCCAACGCATTCTAATCCCCAAGGCGTCATATACTGACGGCTTTTGCCAAAACGTAGGGTTAGCATTAGACCACTAGGAGGCGCCCTCTGGCCCATATATATCTGCGTCTCATGTTGTCACTAAAGGGTGCCATGTGCGTTGGATGTATACGCTTTGGCAAAAGCGTCAGTATGACGCCTTGGGATGAGAACGGGCTGTTGTATTCTCTTTGTCAGTGTCACTGTTTCCGAACTCGTCACAATATTTCCTTTATTTAAATAATCCTTGCCTAAGGCATATGCAAAATAAAGGGGTGGGGCCTGGTTGAGTTCAGTTAGTCAGTTGAAACTCTCAGTTATGGTAAGTGGCGTGACATTTCCCATACACGTTCGAAACGCTTAACTGAGTGGAACACGTTGGTCCAGCCGACCAATCAGAGCACACTGCGCTCTTTCGGAAGGAGGGGCTTCATGGAGCAGGGAACTACATTTCACAAAAGCATCATAAGCCTATGAGTAGATTGTAGAACTATTGCCACCAATGGTCTCTGTGATCAACTCAGCTTACGATGCTTTTGGGAAACAAATCCCAGAGTGTTACTGACAGACTGGAAGAGAGGTGCTGCAATAATGTAGAATATGTGAAAATAATGTGTTTTTGAACATTCGAGCATGAAAAACTATTCTAGTAGACCCCAAAACAAAATAAGAACTTTGTAAAAGGGCATAATAAGTCAACTTTTTTGTATTTCCAGCTTAAATGCTTTTTTGCAAAGTATCATTTACTGGGAATAGTTCATGATAGATGTATTGCTAAACATTGTAAACCATGGAAATGGATCATTTACACCCTCAATGGCAATTCTGTTGAAACATTTTGGTTTTCTTGGCTCTTGAAGATGTTTACATGTGCGCTATTAATTTCTTTTAGATGGTTCCTTGTGTTTTATTCCAGTTTCAACAGAAAACCGATTTCAGACACTGATTGAGTGTCATGACGACTGAACACTGTGGTTTTAGGGGTCTTGTCTGTAGTATTATTAATTGTGGAAGTAGTTATGGTCCCCTTTTGCTTTAATGACAGCTGAATTTGAGCTGCATGAACTTTTATAAAAGTTTATATAAAATGATCTGATGATCTTGTTCTCCAGGATGATTTGAGAAGGATTCAAACATCATTGTGTGATTCAATTGAATAAAAAAAAAAAAAATGTTAGCATGAAATCAATGTCTCAAATTACTTGATTAGTGACCATGACATAACACAGAATTTTAAATATTTTATAGTTAGTCTATGTCAATGAATAAATAAAATCCAGACGTTTGTGTTGGTCATGATGATAATGTTTTCCAGCATAATTTGAGAATGATTCAAAGGGTATCTTGTGCTTCAGTTTAATCAAGAACATCTGGCCATTTGTACAAAGAGTCACAGGATGTCAGTGTCCCAAATTGAATTAGTGACTGAGAAATGTAAATGTATCATTATCATTTTATATTATGAAGTTTATATGATGTTTCAGAAATCCCATGCACCTTTCTGTTTATTTCCGGCTTATAATGACCAACTTGTCCCACATTTTCATTGTGAGTCTCAGAGTTTTGGACCCTACTTTACACACAAATATCCTGTCAGGACAGGAAGCCCCCCACTGTTTTCTTTCCCTCCATGTATTACATTTTTCCTGTCTGGTTCTGCCAAAACATTTGACTTTAAACTGGAACAGTGTCAATCTTTTCAAATGGGCTTGCTGTCCCGGAGAGACCTTCGCAGTGATGTTTTTAGTTAAACATTTCTGATGGTTTTATTGATCATTTTTGTTTAATTTAGTTGTAACATTGGATAAAGCGATGGTTTATTGTGGCACAGAATATTAAACTTCCCTTTAAACTTCCAATATTAAACTGAAAATCACATTTTAATAGCATATACTCTTGCCAGGAGAGAAATGTTTTGGTTCTGAGTGCAAATCTTTGTCTTTGACACAGGTCCTTCCTCAGTCATCAGTAATGATGATGACTCTGCCAGCCCTCTTCATCATATGTCCAATGGCTCTAACACACCTCGTCCTCTGACATGAACGCAGACGCCGTCATCATCGGCATGACCAAGATTCCCGTCATCAGAGAACCCGCAGTACTTCCGCAGCACCAGCAGTCTGCTCAAATCTGATACCTGTGAGTACATGTCTTTGTTTTTCATTTGTGTCTTGCCAACCCATGAAACAATATCTGCCCAATTACTGCAAAATAATAATAATATGGATTTTTTTTTGGCCATGAGACCATTTAGAATAAGTACATTCCCCCACACATATTGTTCTAAACTTTATTTAGATGGTCCACTTTAGACAATCTACTAAATATAAGCTTCAGTGACATTACAACTAGATGTCAACTAACACTTTATTATTCAGGGAATGATTATTATTTCCTTAGAGTATTAGTTGGCTGTTAGGTTCAGTGTTGGGGTTATTACATGAAGTTGTAAAGTTACTTATAGTCAGTTAGAATGTCTGTTGGGTAGCATCAAAATAAGGTTTAAAACTACTAATCAGTCAGTATGCTACACTGTAAAAATGAAAACAACTGAATCTGTTAAATCTAATAAATAAAATTGAGGCAACAGATTACAATCAATATTATTAATTACTAGTGCTGTCAAACGATTAAAATATTTAATCGCGATTAATCGCATTAATGTCATAGTTAACTCGCGATTAATCGCACATTTTATCTATTCTTAATGTCTTTTGATTTCTTTTTGTTACATTTTTTTTTCTCATTTTAATGCTCTTATCAACATGGAAAAGTGGATTGGCTTGTTTAGTGCAAATGTTTTTTTTTAATTATTATTATTGAAAATAACATTGGAATAGTGTTCAATTTCACTCTAACATATATAGCCTAAATAATCTCTCACACAATGCAACACTGTCCATCAATAAAAGGGTGAAAGAAATACTGACGAGGTCCTGATATTGACGGGGGTGGAGAATTTGCATCATCTGTGTTTGTGTGTGTGTGTTTGCTTGGCCATCATCAAGTGGTGTTTCAGGCTGGACGTACTGCGATGATGATAGCTCAGTTCATAATGACAAAACATACAGATCGCTTTGGTCTTGTCAATGGGACAATTTGGCAACTTTTTAAAAGTAAACTTTACATTCAGAATCTCATTGGCATCCATTTCGGCGTCTCGCGCTCGTCATCCACTCAAAACATAACGTTACTATTTGGCCGGCTCGCAAGCTGAAACGAGTGTGTGCGGCACAAAACGGCCTCGCGCTGCGCTCTGAAACCCATTCATTTCAATTGCTTGCGCCGCGCGAGGACGTTTCGTTGCTTGTTCGACCAAAGCGCAAGCGGATCTAGCTAGACCGGAAACAAAACATCAGGCACGCGCACACACTCGTTTGGGCTTGCGAGCCGGCTTTGAGTGGATGACGAGCGCGAGACGCTGAAATGGATCAGGACGCATGCAGCGTCCTGTTGCAAAAGTATGTGAAAAACTACAAAGTTTTGCTAGGACAAAAAGACCGTTAATTGCGCGATATAAAGAATTTAACGCCGTTAAAATGGGTTTGCGTTAACGCCGTTAATAACAGCGTTTAACTGACAGCTCTATTAAATTTCATTTAATAAATTAGAATGGAGTAATAATTAACCAAACAAATTAATTAAAAGTTAACGCATTAAATTGAGTAAAAATGACACATTTTTCTAAACAAAAATATCGAAATAACAGACTGACATCAAAGATTAATTAAAGAACTTTTTTTTCATTGCCATCATTGCAAGACACCTGATGTTAACAAGCAGAATCACTGAAGAGAAACAGTGATTTTCAAGTCACCATTGTAGAGATCAGTGTGTGTTTTAGTTGGGCCCTTGACCCTTAAATTGTTATCTGTAGATGTTGTTTGGCTGTTAAATGTGAATTATAATAGCTCAGATGAACAAATAGAAAAGGTGATCTGATGGTGTTGGTTGTGTTTTAACATAATCATTATTTCACAATCATTTGACCTGAATCACTGAACTCATATAGAGCCCAGTTTCTGACTAAGGTTTATTTTATTAATTTTAGCTTCATTGGCCTTGGACAGCATCATATTTTTATCATTTTCAATGAAACCAAATGATCAAACAACAATAAAGATAACTTCAGAAATTATTTTATGGAGGCACAAACAGACATCAAGAATTCAGCGTATGAATCTCAGCAGTGGTGACAAACAGATCACCTCTGAACATAAGCTCATTATTTATTCATGCAGCAATGCATGATGGGAGCCATGAATGAGTTTTGATTGGTGGCACCCAGAATGCACTACAACATGCGCTATTATTGTCACCGTTTTTGAGATTCTCAGGCTAATTCCAGATCTATGTGTGTCTAAAAACTAAATCAGAGCAAAGTTTTTTTTTGTTTGTATTTGATATATGGTTAAAAAATCAATGCGATTATCTCTGAAAAAAATCATAAAAATATTATACTGTTCAAGGACATTAATACTCATATGAGTTCATTGATCAGGTCAAATGATTATGAAATAATGATTATGTTAAAACACAACCATCAGCCATCATGATCACCTTTTCTATTTGTTCATCCGGTTTATTACAATTCATGTATAACAGCCAAAGAACATCTAAAGTTAACAATTTAAGGGTCAAGAGCCCAACTAAAACACACACTGATCTCTACAATGGTGACTTAAAAATCTCGGTTTTCTTCTTCAGTGATTCTGCTTGTTAACATCAGGTGTCTTCAATGATGGCAATAAAAAAGAGTTCTTAATTCATCTTTGACGTCTGTCTGTTATTCCGATATTTTTGTTAAGAAAAATTTGTAAATTTTACTCAGTTTAAATGGTTAACTTTTAATTAATTTGTTTGTTAATTATTACTTCATTCTAATTTATTAAATTTAATTAATATTGATTGTAATCTGTTGCCTCAATTTTATTGATTAGATTTAACAGATTCAGTCGTTTTCATTTTTACAGTGTACTAATACTATTAGTGTACTAATAATCTAATGGTGTTTAAACAATGTAAAGGGACGTGTACTGTACTGTAAATTGAAGGCAATCAATACACCAACTATTTAAATAATGGGTTAGTTCACCCAATAAATGAAAGTTCTGTCATTTGTTACTACTGCCTCATGTTGATTCCAAACTCATTAGACTTTTTCCTGATTAATATGATGAAGAGATTTAAAGGGGACATATCAATCTGAATCCACTTTTTTAGCCCTTGAATGCATTTTGTTGTTACATTTGGAGTGTCTTTAAGAACAGAAAAGTTGAAATTATTCTCTTCAGAGGTGCTTCGTTTATAACTTTATATTCTGTTTTGGTCATATTTTCAACCTGTTCAAATTTGTCTGCTCTCTATGAAGTTTTTTGAACAATTACTCAGAGTATTTGCAGCGGAACTGACAAATAAGGACATTGACTATCATGCCGAACACTTCGAGCAATCGCGATTATTATTTCTCGCTCCGATTTTGTAGTCCAAGCTAAATGATGCAGAAGTTACAAGAGGCAAGTCAAAATGTTCGGTTGTTGGATGTAGTGACCTGAAGCATTTCAAGGATCCCCACTTTAACAACCTCCGCCGTAAAAAGAAGGGTTTGCCGATCGACTTCATCTGAATTCCTTCTATCTTTGGAGACGACGAAACAGAGCATTTCGATAAGCTGTAAATATCGTTAATAAAAATAAAGTAGTTTACTTTCTTAAAACACATGGTGGTCATGGTTTAGCAGTACCTTTGTCTTTCTTTGCTTTCTGAATGATTGATTGATTTAAAAGATATGTACCCTTTAATTTAGTCTTTCATTCACATATAAACATTGATCAGCGAACATAAACAGACATCTCAACCGAACCAGCTTGATTTGCAAGAACAAATCTAATTGGTTCTTGCAGAAGCTTTCCAGGTGCTGCAATTAACATAAGAATGAACCTCATTGATCGAACATGCAACCTTGATGAATCTGTTCATCATATTGAAGCGATCGTGTCTCTTCAGAAAATTTGGAGTAAACTACTCAATAGATTTTTAGTTTAACCAATCTCTTTAATCTCTTTATGATTTTTTTTAACGTCAAAGTGGTAGTTGCATAGCTGTCAATGGAGGGACCAGGAACTGCAATATTAATCAAAAAGATCTTAATTTGTCAGAAAAGGTCATATGAAGTCGAGAGGTTTGGATTAAAATGAGGGTGAGTAATGAATTAGAGAATTTAAATTTTTGGGTGAGCTATATTCCCTTTTTAATTTTTTTTTTTACATTCTGAGTTCAGTGGAGAATATTGGTGGAAATGTGCTTGTCTCTAATGGCCCTACTGTAGGCATCATTTTATTCAGGAAAACTGTAATTGGGGGGACATACTCTAACATTTATTTGGCAGGTTTATATGACTGTGCATGTGCATACACAACTCACACAGCATCTTAAATATTTATTTTTATAACCCTGATCAGTTGCCTTTCTCACATTTTTTACGTTCTCTGTGTCCTTTCCTTCCCACTCTGGGCTTGGTTTTAATACAGGGTTATGGTGTACAGTGAGTTGCTGTAGATTCGATGCAGCCTCATGCATCTAGCTCTCGCTAACGTAATCGGCTGACTGGCTAGTTTTTCTTCAAAAGCATTTCTTTAATCACCATTAGAGGATAAATCTCTAGAGGTGCAGGTTGTCTCTGTCAGAATCTTCTCTCTCTCTCTCTTCTCTCTCTCTCTTTATCTCTCTCTTCTCCTCCAGCACACTAAACGGCTTATTAATCTCGTCTTATCTTGCACTGTCCTCACTCTCTTGAGGCACGTCTGGGGATAAGAACGCTCTTTTCCACCAAATCTGTAATAATCTCTTGTACACCTTTTATTAAATTATGTCCAATGTCCGGAATTGCATGTGTCCGATTATAAATAAAGCTCTGGGAAACCCATTATTTACAATAATTGTAAAGAAAAACTTAGCCGTTGGTGATGTCTATAGAACAACACATTTGTCCTTATGATGAAAGTCAATGGTGTCCAAGCTTAAAAAGGGACATACTTTAATCCAAGTCTCCAGAACCATTGCGATCACTTCGTAAATCAAAAACGGTGACACGTCAAGTTTGACATGTCAACATATTTGATTTGAGCTCTGTTTTGTCTGATCAATGATTTGATTTGATCAGAGAGTGAATAACCACATACATTTCAATTGAATGATGACAGTATTTTCATTGTTTAATTGGTGGAGTCTCCAACCAGATGAGTTAAACCAGGTGTGTTTGATTAAAGAGACACGCCATTTATGTCTCCCGAGCTTTAAATAGCAACCTCTAAACATTATAATTTTTCCCTAGGTTCTCACAAGAATAACCTATCGTAGTGCCTACCTATCAGGCCTGTCGCTCATCTGAAATTGCAACTTACCATGAATGAAAGCACTAACATTGGTCAGGGTGTCTCTAACAGATCACTTCCCATCCAGTTGCATAGTGACAACATCAATCCAACATACTCATCACGCCCAGATTCCAAACAAAAGAGTCAGCTTCTTCAATTAGTTGACCTTGATGTTGATTAGCTTCAGATAAATAGACTATAATACAGTGGTATAGACTAAATAGGTACTTTATGCATATTTGTATCTTACTAAGTCAAGCATATTCAAGGATCTGTGTAGCTTACATAATGGCCCTAGTCTTATCATTACTGTGTTTTTACCATTTGTTACACTTTCTGGTTAAGTCTCATGAGTTTGGTTAATTTCAGGTTTGCCTGAACTTTTGGATTTATGTCATATCTATTTTTTTAGAAAGTGTCTCTCTTTATATGTTATGTTTGAAAAGGTCCTGATTTATTGTTCGTTCTTGAATTGCTTTGTATCCTTTAGACTCTTTCATTCTCTAATATTTTCATTACAGGACATCTGACCATCAAGCTATTTTTTGTGAACTCTGCCAGGCGGGTTTATCCATTTTGGTTTACTCGTCCTGTTTTTATGAAATATCCAATCCTCTCTGAACTGTCTTAAAGGTAGAGTTGGCAATTTCAGAGAGGCTAGCAATTAGCAGCCAGACCGATATATCGGCAGGCCGACATTATCGGCCGAATATTAGGCATTTTCCAACTATTCGGGATCGGCAGTTATAATAGCTGATAAATGAATATTTTCGGAAATAAAATAAAAACGCACGAACACGCTTGAACCATGTCATGAGTGTTGTAGTTGTATAGACACAGTTTCCTGAGTGAAATAGCGGGGCCACCATTAGCCTTTTGGCTCCTGCCAACGACTTCCGGTTAGCGTCTTTTACTGTCTTTGGTTAGCGTGCAGAAAAAGTAAACTATTGATGGTGTTACACGCCGACACGGCTCCGGGACATATTGTGCTGTTCGCGGTTGTAACAACTCGTGGCGATTGCTGAATGTTGACCATCAACCATCTACAAGGCGCCAATGTGGATCTTATCATTCGCGGAAGTCAACACAGTCTACTCATCATTATTACGCAGACGAATGTCAGCTTTTCCATAGAAAAAAAGTAAGTCAATACCTTTATCCATTCCGAAGCTATTAATAGATATGTCAGGGGTGCGCGCTCTGAGGCGTCAGTCGAATTTTGAAGGGTTAAAGCATGCTTTTAGTGCAGGCAGGCTAGAGTGGATTACTTTTTATTTTTATTACTCTTCGTGTTCTGTTATAGATTAGCACAAGGAACTACATACAAACATCTTAATACAAGCATAAGATGGGCTGAAAGTACCTTCCAAAGCACGGCGGCTGCATGGCTACAGGAACGTCCAGGTTCGGCGATACAGACCATATCGACATGCCCATGATGTTACCTTACTTGGATGCGGAATGGTCAAAACACCATTTTTAACAATATTTTCAGTCGAATGTTGCCATTCCAAAGCCATGTTTACACTACTACTCAGCCTGTGTCTGAAGTTCTTGGCAGAATCAGGAGTAAAGCGTAAGTGCCCGGAAACTGTCTATAGTTTTTCCACCAGAGGGCACTCTACACCGTTCCTGTTGGGCAACACTCGTTGAGTTGGTCACGATACATACATTGCTTGAATAACAAAAGTACATCCCCATCAGTTCTCTTAACTCAAATAAGCATGACAAAATTTGTGACTATCGTGTCCAGTTTTCCTGCTGTTAAAAAAGCCGAGAGTGAAGCAGAATTAGCTAGTAATAGTTACGTTACGTTGTTACAGTGTAGATGACTGACTGTCCTTTTAACTTTTGACAATGTGACTGAAGTATTTCTTTAATAGCAGCGTGACAGTTATAGCAATGAGACGTATCATCTCTCCTTGGCCTTTTATATTGAAAATGTATGTTTTACAATTTGCAGTATGATGTTATCCATTGCTAAATTATGGCTCATCATAGACTAGCGAACCACAAAGCTAGCTAATGCCACTATCATCAGTCTGTTCTGTTGTGACAATGAAATTAACAAGTTTCTTTTTAAAATGAATTATCATATTATTTTAGTTAAAACTCATTAATAACTACAAATAACTAATGTTAGGTAATCTGTTAATGTTTTGTTGCGCGTCCTGAAATAAGAAATTAAATAAAAAATATCGGCCGATATATTGGAATATCGGATTTTAAAACCAAAAAATATTTGCATTCGGCCTTCAAAATCCTTTATTGGTTGGGCTCTACTAGCAATAGCAAGCTAGCTTCGAAAGCATAAATATCCCACCATCCCTTCAGAGTGTCTCCAAAGCCACATGTCCTTCAAAACACATGAGCACACAACGAGCACAGCAGAGTCTGAAAAAGCTTCACAAAAGACAATTTTTAATTACCTCATGTCTCAAAGCACATAACATTACAATAATAATGAATGTAAACAACTTAAAGGAGTAGTTCACTTTAAAAGAACTTTTGCTGACCCCACTTTTTACTCACCCATGTCATCCAAGATGTTCATGTTTTTCTCTCCTTTAGAGTCAACTCTCCTGTTCAATCTCGTTCATCAAAATGAACAAATCTTTTTTTCAGAGTCATGACTCGATGACTTTGCTTTGATAGAACGAGTTTGAACGCTGAGTCAGGAAGAAGTCACGAACACGCATCACAGAACAGAGCAAGGCGAGCATTTGTGCTTATAAAACTTTTGTATTTATTTTTTAATTGAGCGATCATTTCGCTTGATAAGACCCTTATTCATCGTCTGGAATTGTTTAAAGCCCTTTGAAGCTGCACTGAAACTCTCATTTTGACCTTGAACCGTTTGGCACCTTGAACCGTTTCGGCATGGGAGAAAATCCATATAAAAACCTGAATTTCTTTTCGGACTGAAGAAAGAATGACATGGACATCTTGGATGACATGGGGGTGAGTAAATTATCAGCAAAAGTTTTTTTTAAAAGTGAACTAATCCTTTAAAGAGCACTGACCTGTACCACCTGACTGCTGCAGATTCATTTCGATGTTGATAGTGTTGACATAGACATGTATAAGTCAGAGTCTGAGGATGTGAGTTGGCCCAGGTAGAACTTCACGGGTTGCCATCTTATAGTTAACAATTGACATGGTGTGAACGCAACATAAGCTCATTGTGTGACAGTCTGTATACAACTCTGCACAGCCTTCCTGAATGCGCTCATGATGTGTGATGTCTGTGCGTAGTACGTAGGTATGGAAATACATATGTTGACAGATTGCATTGCATTTTGTATCCTAGTACATGACCTGTACCTGAAGACCTTGTTAATGTTTCCTGTTTGAGAGAATGTTCCTGATTCTCCTGTTACTCAGTTTCATATTTCTAAGACTTTTACTTAGTTCCTTAAGTTTCCTGATTTCACCGCCCCTTGAGTCTCCAGTCTTCAGGAGTCATCAGCTTTTGAGTCTTCATCCTGTGAGCCACAATCTCGATCCCCAAGGTCACAACCCATGTCCACCATGTTTGTCTGACAATCCCATTATACTATTTTGGGATTGAAGGTTACAGAGTTGAAGGGGCAGTGCAAAAAGGCTAAATGTAGCATTAATGTGTGATTGTGTTGTGTTCTTTTGACAGTTGTTCAGCACATTAAGAGGCACAACATTGTACTGAAGAGGGAACTTGGAGAAGGAGCGTTTGGGAAAGTGTTCCTGGCCGAATGCTACAACCTGTCTGCAGAACAGGAGAAGATCTTGGTGGCTGTCAAGGTTGGCTGTTTAATTTAGCAATTAGATGCTAGCATACTGATCACTATACGTTCAGTATGCTCATTGTATTTGTACGCATTCTGTGTTTGTAAGACATTGAAAGAGGCCAGCGAGAACGCCAGGAAGGACTTCCATTCGTGAGGCCGAGTTGTTGACCAATCTGCAGCATCGAGCACATCGTTCACGTTCTACGGAGTGTGTGTGGAGAGCGATCCGCTTATTATGGTGTTCGAGTACATGAAGCATGGCGACCTCAACAAGTTCCTCAGGGTACAGCTTCCTGAACGCATTGGAATCCAATAGTGCTTAGTCACATCTTTTCTTTAATTGCTTTGTCCTTGTAAGCCAATAATTACACATCATTTTCATGTAGCTATTGAAAATCTGTCACTATTACAAAGTAAAACCATAGGACTTTCATTGCTGCTTTTTAAAGCTATTTAAGACAGTGTTCTCTTTGGTAAACAAATCAAATGATCTTTCAGGATGCTGATGGCCAGTTATATAATGTTTTAGTTTATCTCTGAGTTTAAAATGATGAACGTTCTCTGTTCCCCCAGGGCTCATGGTCCTGATGCAGTTCTGATGGCTGATCGGACAGGTACAGCAGCAGGCAGAGCTCACTCAGTCTCAGATGCTTCATATTGCGCAGCAGATCGCCGCAGGCATGGTGTATCTGGCTTCCCAGCACTTTGTTCACAGAAGACCTGGCCACACGAAATTGCCTAGTTCGGGGAGAATCTCCTGGTGAAGATTGGAGACTTTGGAATGTCCAGAGATGTCTGACAGTACAGATTACTATCGGGTAAGATTTGCTTTATCGGCCGCCTCTTCAAATCAGATTATAGACATACATTCTAATTCTAATTTACATTATTAATAGTAATATTTCATAATTATGTTTGTAACGAGGTTAGACTTAAATAATCTGAAAGTAAAGACAGCAGCCTCTCATGGACGACTGCTGTCACATATAATAAAACAAAACATCAAATAAAGTAGTCCAGGCCTCGTCCTCTCTCAACCTTCTACTATCCGTCACTCCTGCTTTATGCTACTACTCCTCTGTGAGAGATACAAGACCGGTGCGTCACACAGGTGTCGCTGATTAAGCAATCATGCCACCAGCCTGGTGCCGTTCTCTCACGCCCTCGGCCTCATCCTCCTCGCCACAATTATTACTGGTATATTATTAGTAATTATTTATTTTATAAAAATCTTTTTTTTTAAAGTCGTGTTTTATTGCTGTTTTGATATATAATGCAGTGTCGTTTAGGCATCCGCATGTCCTCGTGTACATACATATATATTTATATGTGTGTGTGTAAACAGCTTCTAATGTCATTTAGTAATTTGTAATATATTGATAGATTTTCAGTGCAATTATTATTAATATTATTTATATGTAACCTAAATCGAACACCTCCGCTAGGAAAAAAAGTGGTCAACTTAAGAAAAAAGCCCAACAATATAATTTAAATAAAACATAAATGTGTGTGTGTCGCGTGCTATCATTCATTAATATTATTTTCATGTAACTTAAATGAACACCTCCATTATGAAAAAAATTGCTCTTTTTGGAAAAATGTTTTGGAAAAAGTTCGAAAATATAATTATTTTAAAACTAAATGTGCATATAATATATACACATATATATATATATATATATACATACATATATATATATATATATATATATATATATATATACATATATATATATATATATATATATATATATATTGTATATACTGTATATTAGGTCATATTAAATCATTATTCACATTCCTATCCTATTATTAGTTAAACTGATATTGTAAAATGCATTACCTTCTATTCTGTTTCAGATTCACTCAGTTGGAAATTAATGCTGACTTTACAAGGACACTTAAAGGCGATATTCAAATCCTTTTCCCAGTAAATGTATAAATCAATATGCTTCTCATGTTTTTTGCTATACATATCACTGAATATTAGCTATTCGAACACCTTGACCCTACTGGCTCTCCTTCTGTATGATGTCAGCAGAATTTCAGTGTGTGTGTTGATTCACTCCTGTCAGTTAGTCTCTCCCAGATTCAGGAGTTGGAGAGGAAGGTGGCGTGGGAACAGGAAGGGGGGTTACTATGGCAACAGCAAAGAAAAGAATCGAGTGCTTGCGCCATAAGACAGAAACTGAGAAAGTCATTAAAGATCTCTCATTAGTATTCACCCCAAATTCAGCATGAGGGCCTATCCAAGAAGGAGAGGGTAGGGGAAGGTAGGGGGAAGAGACTAAAAAACAAATCAAAAGATAAAGAAATCAAGAAAATCAAACCTTACACTTTGGTAAATAAAGCATTTGAAGAGAGGCAGACAACTTAATTTGTTCTATGATATTCATGATGTTCTTATATTGCGTTCCAGTCATGTATTCAGTGTGGATCATCTATCCAGTGTTTGAAAATGGGTTGAATGACGTCTATAAACTGCAGAGATTTGCTATTAGATAACTCTCTTCATTGACAACTGTGCCAACAAGTTCATTCAAGTTCATTTATCTCTGAATACTGATGAATATCATGACACATCTCCATTATACGAGTCTCCATTGAGATTCAAATGCAGGTCAGTAGATTTGTGTGTGTGCGCACTGTGTGTAACACCAATGATTAGGCCTATAGAACATCAGTTTCCATAGAAACAGCTGGTCAGGCAGAGGCTGATGGGTGGATTTGAAGTTGTGAAAGCATGTTGTGCAACCATAGAACTTCTTATGAAGCCACATTTGTGCAGTATAACCTAAATTCAAAAGCTTTAGTTGAGAATCCTCATTGTCAACCTATTGCCTTTGTCTGTATTTAATTCTTTAATTTGAGAGTGAATTGCCTCGGTCATATTTTGCATCATTCATTACTATACTTGTCCAAAATAAAAACATGTATTTTTAGTCTTTTCATTAAAATGTTATAACTTGCTCTTCACATAAATGTTTTGGCAGATGTCACCAATCCTTCTTAGAAACACACAGTTTTTATTAAACAAAGATTATGTTGTCATTATTATGAGACCTTTTTCCTCATTGAAAATCCAGATTTCCCTAATTTTGAAAGAAAAATGGTGTGTGAACAGCTTTCATGTCATTTTAATAAAGTGTAATATCTTAATAGTCATTCAGTTCTATTATTGTTAATAATGTAACCTAAACAAACACCTCCTTTTTAGGAAAAAAGTGGTCACCATATTGAACAAAAATTCTAAAAAGGTATATATATACCTTTATATATATATATATATATATATATATATATATATATATATATACATATATATATATATATATATGTATTCATAGAAATTTAAATGCAGTATAAAAAAATTAAAAAGTACCCTGCTGAAAACAACAAGCTTTTCATCCTTTGTACATACTCATTCACTGAGGCACTTTAACAGGCTATTTGACAGAGTGAGCAAAAACATGTTATGACCTGCAACAATAACCAGCTTTGCCAGTAATTGGCCACCTAAAACCCATTCTAAGAATTCTTGGATTTTAAACTGGTGCAAACTGGTCTAAGCTTTTTAGCAGGATGTTGTTGTATTTATGAGTGTGTGTATGTGTGTCTGATTGCAGGGGAAAAGGTTTCTAATAGTGCTTGTACAGTAGACCTCTTTTTAAGTGACCCTTCCAGTCTGTAGCTCCACTATGGGACCAGTGAAAAAGCCTAAAAGCTTTTGACCTTAATATTTGATGAGTCCAGTATGTTAAACCAATTAATCTGAGACTAATCCACATACTGGACCACAATCTCATAATTAATATTTCAGAGGCAGCGCATTATGGAGAAAGCTAATAAATGAAATGATTGGTTTTGGGGTTGAGCTTCAGGCCAGACCAACTCCCCAAGCTTACAGCATCCAAATCCTGAGAGGCGCTACTTACGGCACCATCTGAGGTCCTGAACTGAGAAATACTGTCAGCATTTGCCTGAGAGCTTTTTGGATTGAACAATGCTCCAGTGTCAACAAACTAGTATCCACTGTCTACTCTTGCTCTAAAAGTCTGTATGGATCTTTCCCATTAACGTACGCATTAGCAATTTGCATTAGCAAATGCAGGGAGTTTTGTTAGAGTAGCTTGAATTTATATATCTTCTGTTTTTATTGATTTGAGCACACCTGGTCATCTTAATGTCAACCCACAGTCCAACATATATTCTGGACATACGTTTCAGTGCCATACCACTTTTATTGATTCGACAGATTCAAACTCACCATAACTCAATATGTCGGATGACTCAGTGTGTGTACTTACTGTTTCACATGTCTAGGTTGGAGGTCACACCATGCTGCCAATTCGCTGGATGCCACCGGAAAGCATAATGTACAGGAAATTCACCACGGAGAGTGACGTCTGGAGTCTAGGAGTGGTGCTCTGGGAGATCTTTACCTATGGAAAACAGCCGTGGTACCAACTGTCAAATAATGAGGTATTGATGCATACCCATGTGATCTCCATGCAGCCCCTCTCTCAGCACTTGTTTATTAAAAATAATTGATCCAACTAATCTGCTACTTGATCAGTGTAGTATTACTGCTCTGCACATATTTTGTACAGTTCTTTAGGCTGTTCTAAGGAGTAACCAATGCCCCAGAAACCACCCAGAACACCATAGCAATCACCTTGAACACATTAGCATTCAAATAGAAGACCATTAGGTGGCTTCTATGAATACCCATAGAAGCCACCTAGAACACATTAGTCACCAACCTGAAGAAGCTAGAGCAAGGCGTAGCCGACCCCACTCCTGGAGAGAAGGTTGCCTACCTCTGCCTTAGAGATCACCCAGAACACCATAGCAGCCTCCTTGAACACATTATCAAATGCAATGAACACTAAAGTAAGCATCTAGAACACATTAACAACCAACTAGAAGACCATGATTTCCCTACCCTGTACCCATTTTTGAACTCTTCCCAATGGCTTGTTTTCTAAGTCAAGGGTTTTCAAACCATTCCCAGAGGATCCCCAAAACTGTACGTCTCCCTTATCTGTCACACCCACTTCAGGTCTTGCAGTCTCTTCTAACTGAGCTGATGAGAGGAATCTGGTCTGTTTGTCTAAAATGTTCAGTGCTTGGGATCCTAAGTCCAAGTAATGTTCACAGAATATCAAAGGATTCAGACTTTTTGGGGTAGACTTGACCTGCTTCTTCTTATTGCTTGACTATCCGGGGCCCAGGTCAGAAGCAGACAGTCTTGCTTAATTCGACCATCAGCTGGATGCCTTGAGTTCCAATGTAGCTGATATAAATTACAATATTATCATATAAATGTGCCTTCTGGAACAGGCTTGGGAAGCTGTGCCCCAGAACATAGTGGCATCACTATCCTTCAGAGTTTCGACTCCAACCTCAATTAAACACACCTTAACCAAATAATCAAGGTCTTCAGGATTGATAGAAACTTCCAGGCAGATGTGTGTCGGGACAAGTTGGAGCTAAACTCTTTATAACATTGGAACAAATCTACTTAGAACAAATTAGCCCGAGACCTAACCTGAAGACATGACCTGAGTAAAGCCTGCATCCCTTCAAACCTTAGACTTGAAGTATTCAAACACATAAGGCTACACTATATAAACTTCAAAATGCTATAGATTCAAACTCTTTCACTCCTTGGATGGTGGTTTATCTTAATAAACAAACCTTTATAGGAGTTTTGCTCACACATGGACATTTAATTTGTCTGACCTTTCACTCCTGTGCTCTTTTTTAGGTGATTGAGTGTATCACCCAAGGTCGTGTACTCCAGCGACCACGGACCTGTCCAAAGGAGGTGTATGACTTGATGCTGGGATGCTGGCAGAGAGAACCCCACACCTCGACTCAACATTAAAGAGATCAATAACCTGCTCCTCAACCTGGCCAAGGCATCACCAGTGTATCTGGACATCCTGGGATAAGAGAGCATATGCCCCATTTGGGACTGCGAGTGGATCCCGGAAATTGCCCCCTTCTTCTATCCCACCCAAAATCTTTCTTCTACAGCTTTAACACCTCCTCCCTTGACCTCCTCCTCATCGACTGCTCCTCTTCTCAATGTAAACGTCTAGATACATTGGCAACAGGATTGTGTCCAATGACTATGATTTATGTATTTCTGAACAAAAATGGACTGAACGAAACGAAGCCGTACTCAAGTGACTATAGTTTTACTTACAGTGATCAAGATCCCCAATGGTTGACCATCCTCAACTTCTGGACAGACTTAACACCTTCTAATTCCAGTTCAGTGCAAAATTGGATTCGGGACTTGAGGAAGGGTGTCCATCTTAACAAAAAGGAAATATCAGCTCTGAACAATGACCAAACTCAAATTAGAGGAGGAATAAACAACTTTTCTGCCTACTGGACATACATCCGATACAAAGCACAGAACGTGAAACTAGCATGGTGATTAATGGTGACAAACTGCAACTATATCTATACAGTATACATGGGTTGATAAAACTGGATGTTACCGACGAAGTTTCACAGTTGAGCAACTCTAATTAAATGCTTCTGGATGCCGACAGGATGTTGGTGCTGCCCAGCAAATCTGAAATGCAAAGTAGTCCATTAAAATGTGTCGAGAACATGGGTGTTATTTATAGTGGGACATGTCCCCACTGATTTTGTCCCACTACTTTATGAATAGTTTGCAGCAGGTTTATGTCCAGTGCAGTGAATGCATCTCCAGTTGTCCAGCAGGGGCTTACATTTTGTTAGTATGAGTAGCGATCTATTGGTGGAATTAGCCATGATGTATGATTTTTGGACATTTTGAATCACTGTCATTTTTCACATTTCAGTTTTAACCTGGAGAAAAGCTCTACTACTGACCTGCTTTCCAGATTCGAAGCTTCATATTTATGAGATCATGTTAAATTATTTGTGCATAACCTTATTAATATTCATAAGCTGAGCCTTCTCCATTTTGTGATGTCACAACCAGCGTGTCTGTTTTCCGCGCTCGACCAAATCAACGGCCATAGTCTTCAGGTCTGTACACAAAGTGCACCATGGAGTCATTTGAGACGAGGCCATGCCTCAATACCATCAGCTTGCATTTCTTAGAGGAGCTTAATTATACAGAGTGGCCGATTATGATGGTGTGGGCTAAATTACGACCTTTCTTTCTCTCTTTCTCATTCGCCATGTTTTACTACTGAGTTGAAGCACTAATGTAGTACTCAAGCTTCGGGTCGTACAACTGCTATAACGTAATATATATTTCATTACAGGACAAATGTCTCCTATTAGCAGCAACTCCCTCTAGGCTCATAGACGCTATCAGTGGGGAGAAGAGGAGAGAGACGGGAGGGGACAGGATGGAGGGAATGAGAAACTTGAGTCACCTCACTCAAACCCGCATTTTGTCTTCCTTTTATCATACATAAATTATTATATCTATTTATCACTATAGAGATCCTACCAAAGCATCCTTTTTTGCGTTGATTATTGCACTGTCAATCACCTACAAGACTTAGCACACTTTACTCAATGCCGTGAATCAGACAAACAAGTATCTTCTAAAAAAATCATTCTCTGAGCATAAAATCCCAAAAGTAGTCCATTTTTTTAAAATATTTAATTTATTTTGTATTTAATGTGAAGCACTTTTGTGTTTGTAAATTATTTTATTTATGTAAAAAAAATAAAAATTATTGATATTTTTTTTTCATATTTGGTTGAGAGCTCAAGGGTTGTGGAATGGGATGTATTGATGAAGAAAAATATAGAAAGATTACATATTTTGGGGTGAACGTCAAGAAAACTACATTAAAAAGTTACATTGACTGCAAAAGCAATGACATTTTGGATTGTGACTATTTTTCATGAACATTAAGAAAATGCTCTCAAATTCTACAGTTAACACTATGTATTTTTTATGTTGAATTTATTCAACGTAAATTATTATTTAGTAATTTCATTTTTTACTGAAGAACAATGTTTTTATTTTATTTTTTTACAGTACAACAAACTACCATGAAGTATGAATATTGAAAGGTCATTACATTTTTAGCTATGTTTTTTTTTTTTGTGTTATACACTCACCTAAAGGATTATTAGGAACACCATACTAATACTGTGTTTGACCCCCTTTCACCTTCAGAACTGCCTTCATTTATACGTGGCATTGATTCAACAAGGTGCTGAAAGCATTCTTTAGAAATGTTGGGCCATATTGATAGGATAGCATCTTGCAGTTGATGGAGATTTGTGGGATGCACATCCAGGGCACGAGGCTCCTGTTCCACCACATCCCAAAGATGCTCTATTGGGTTGAGATCTGGTGACTGTGGAGGCCATTTTAGTACAGTGAACTCATTGTTGTGTTCAAGAAACCAATTTGAAATGATTTCAAGCTTTGTGACATGGTGCATTATCCTGCTGGAAGTAGCCATCAGAGGATGGGTACATGGTGGCCATAAAGGGATGGACATGGTCAGAAACAATGCTCAGGTTGGCCGAGGCATTTAAACGATGCCCAATTGGCACTAAGTGGCTTAAAGTGTGCCAAGAAAACATCCCCCACACCATTACACCACCACCACCAGCCTGCACAGTGGTAACAAGGCATGATGGATCCATGTTCTCATTCTGTTTACGCCAAATTCTGACTCTACCATCTGAATGTCTCAACAGAATTGAGACTCATTAGACCAGGCAACATTTTTCCAGTCTTCAACTGTCCAATTTTGTTGAGCTCTTGCAAATTGTAGCCTCTTTTCCTATTTGTAGTGGAGATGAGTGGTACCCAGTGGGGTCTTCTGCTGTTGTAGCCCATCCGCCTCAAGGTTGTGTGTGTTGTGGCTTCACAAATGCTTTGCTGCATACCTCGGTTGTAACGAGTGGTTATTTCAGTCTAAGTTACTCTTCTATCAGCTTGAATCAGTCGGCCCATTCTCCTCTGACCTCTAGCATCAACAAGGCATTTTCGCCCACAGGACTGCCGCATACTGGATGTTTTTCCCTTTTCACAACATTCTTTGTAAATCCTAGAAATGGTTGTGCGTGGAAATCCCAGTAACTGAGCAGATTGTGAAATACTCAGACCGTCCCGTCTGGCACCAACAACCATGCCACGCTCAAAATGGCTTAAATCACCTTTCTTTCCCATTCTGACATTCAGTTTGGAGTTCATGAGATTGTCTTGACCAGGACCACACCCCTAAATGCATTGAAGCAACTGCCATGTGATTAGATAATTGCATTAATGAGAAATTGAACAGGTGTTCCTTATAATTCTTTAGGTGAGTGTATATAAATAGAAATGTAGAGAAATCTGCTTAATTGTCAAGAAAATAATGCAACTTGTTATTTTCCTGAGGTTGTTCAAAGATATCAATATGGATGGGGAGTTTAAGTGGTTTAGATTAGTCTGCGACAGAACAATGAACTGTGACTGCATATCAAATACTGTCTTCTACGTGTACAGAACTTCTTCTGATGTTTCAGAATGTCTATAAGCTAAACTGCCCACAATTAAACCACATGAAAAGTGTTAAAGTCAACATGACAGCAACATTTATACTACACTTTCCTAATCTGAAACGTCTTTCCTTTTCAGCAGTCACCGATTTTCGGAAGTAAAATGATTTGCAAAGGCTTTAAATCCAACATTCTTCCCACCTAGTATACTTTTCTTGATACGTTTAAATGATACATGCCTACTTACACCTGGAAAGATTTCTGCAAAGTATCAAGGAATGTGTTATACAGTTAAACACTCAGCTACAAAAGTACAATCAAACGTCCTTGTCTGTATGATTTCTCTGAGGTACATGGACAAGTCAAGTTGTCCGCCATTGTATTTAATAAAAGTGTAATGTCTTCCCTCATCACGTGTGCGTGTGGAGTGTGTTATTGTGACAGTGAGTTATGCGTAGGTCCATGTTTATAGGTGGGTCAATAGAGGTTCATACAGAGTGCTTTGACAACACGGGCCGAACGTATTGACCCACAGGCACTAAAATGCTTTATTGACGGACAACCATGTTTTTTATGTCTTATTGGCTGTCAGCCTGAAATTTTACCTCATACAGAAACATGATGGAGACCAGAGCAAGTTAAAAACAATTTATGATGACATGACACAATCCATAAAGTTTATGTAGCATTAGCGTTGACAGTAGATCTGAAGCTTCGAGAGTAGAGTAAAACAAGAGTTGGTTCCAAATCCCATTTCCCTGACATGGACAGAGGGGGAAAGAAAGGGAAGACTGATCAATCAGTGGATCGATGGCTTGTTTTGACATTGTACATTAAGACCTAACTAATTGCCAGCGGGCTAAATGCTTTTAAAAATACATCCATGATGCTCAGTGCAATTGGGATTTTTCACAGCATGCAGCAGAAATCTCGAAGGGCCAAGTGAGTGTGCAAACAACTGAACAAACAAAGATACACTCTTCTGATGTCATCATTGCAAACCTGTTTTACATACATACGTTTTATACTTATAATTATTACAGTTTTAAAGGGGGGGTTGACTGCTATTTAACTTTTTTCATTTTAAATAGTGTGTAATGTTGCTGTTAGTGCATGAACAGTATCTGTAAAGTTGCAGCGCTGAAAGTTATAAGCAGAGATATCGTCTTTTAAAAATCAGGAAGTATAATTGCCTACAAAAACGACTCGACTGGGACTACAGCTGGGTTTTAGACGTCACTAACCCATACATTTGCATCAACCCTCCCTCTGGAATATGCAGAAAAGGGCATGCGCATATTTCTGCGGCTCGGCGACTGTGGTCTTCGTTTTCGAGCTTCCCACGGACGCTGTTCTTTGTCAACAATGGATACACTTTATATTTGAAAATGTTCCTGAAAGTGACGATCGTAATCTAGCTCTCTGTGCTTTGCATTTTACTGAAGACAGCTTCCAGAATCTCCACGAGTTCAACACCGGATTCAACAAGAAACTGTTACTAAAACATGAAGCAGTTCCAACTTTAAAACCAGAGGCAGCAGTTGTTGGGCCACAACCTGTAAGTAGGCTAAGACTTAATCATTTTAAATGTATTTGCATGTATAATTTCAGACGTAATGTTTTAGTTTCATCAAATGCCAGCGCTGGCTTTATGTCCACTATAGGCTACGAGTTATGCTATTTTGTGTCTACGACAAACGCGTACAAACATGGACCTGAATTTTGTATAAGTACTAATGTTTTAAACGTATTTTTCATGTATATATGCTTTATGACGTTATTTTCGATTTGATCAAGTACGTAAACTAATGGCAATGCTGTTTGAGTATAATGTTAGTAGCCAGTCAGTTGCTATTGTTGCCAATCAGATGCTATTGTGTAAAACAAACATGTATAAAGTTAAAAAATGTAGAAAATTATCATTCAAAAACGTTCAGTAAGAGCCGTGTGTGGTGAGGTTCTGCTTGACACTCTTTATCCATAGTATCGTCACCTTTATTTACATGGTTGGACCTTTGGCATGCACGGTTTCACCCGTAAAGGTAATGGACGTTAACCTCCTGGACAACGTGAGCGACAGTTTAGCCAATCACAACACACCGGCCCAAACTAACCAATCGGAGCCCACCGCATGTTTCTGAGGGAGTGTTTTCATAGAATCAGGAAGTGAACCGCTCGTTCAGGGGACAGAGGAGAGCGCGGCTTACAATAAAGGTGAAAGTTATGAAAAATAAGACTTTTTTAAAAAGAAAAAACACGAATACATGTTATATTGCACCCCATAAACACAATCATGCAAAGAAAAAAAGCAGTCAACCCCCCCTTTAAACTGTACGACTGCGCTGAAATGAAACCTCAAAGTGTGGCTTGTTGAGGAGAGGTGTGCTGCACTTTT
Source organism: Hybognathus amarus (assembly GCA_030378365.1). Lineage (NCBI taxonomy): Eukaryota > Metazoa > Chordata > Actinopteri > Cypriniformes > Leuciscidae > Hybognathus > Hybognathus amarus. The sequence goes on from JAQIUQ010002116.1 coordinate 601,257, forward strand.
ACACTACATTTACACTGCAGGTCTTGATGACTGATTTGAGAAGTACGTTCTACTGTATACCTACAATAGTGATATATTTCTGTCATAATTTCTCCTAGATAAACCAAACTTTTATTTTGACGGGTTATAGTGAAGACCTGTTTCAAAATGTATTTGACAATGGTTTTTCTCAAATAAAATGATGAAAATGTTCATTAGTTGTTCTCTCTGAGCAGCTCTGGAAATGTTCATGTATTCTTATCCTCAAATTGTTTATCCTGTGAGATCCTAAAAACACCATGAACGTCACGCGTACAGGAGTCAGATGAACGATGAAGTCGTTGACTATATTCTCATTTGTTTTGTCTTTTAAAAACTTCTTTTAAAAGTGACCCATATCGGATATCTGCATTTCCATGCTCTTGCAAAACAACCCAAGGAAGACATACTATCTAGGAAAAACAAATGCCAAAAAGGATGTAAAAACAGCAAGAGTTGCAATGAACGTGGATAAAATGATAGTACAAGCTTTTGCTTTCTGCACCATCTTTAAAGGTTCAGTAAATCATTGGTTTGAGCCTTTATCCTCCAGTGCGCCATTGACAAGTGTCATGTGATCGCGGTTGGTGTCCACTTGAGTTGACGTCATTCTCCACCATCGCTTTTTCAACATATCCGATTCATATCAGATTTATTTCCACATATGAATGAGGCCTGAAACAGATCTACATCTGTGTCCTGATCCGTGATCAGTGAATAACCGTGTGCTCTTTTTCGTCTTAAACGTTTGTGGATCATATCTGATCTGTGCCACATGGGAGGAAAAAAACTGAAAGGACATTAAGTCCCTTGGGCCATATAATGTAAATGTGGCCTAAGTGATCAGACTAATATTTTGGCCAACAATACATTGACTAATACATGTACTATGATGGGTCCAAGGCTAGAGACCACAACTGGGATAAACCATTTATTCCAGCATAGTTTACCAAAAAAATGTCATAATTTCTTTCTCCTGTGGGAAAAGATTATAAAAATTGTGGATTTAATATTGTTTCAAACCCCATTTTATGGACAAAAGCTGCAGAAACATTCTTTAACAAAATTACCTTTTTGAATGAACAAACAAGTTGTACAGATCTTTTAACAGAAGGTATAAACATGTTTGGTAAGATGGAAAAAAAGATGGTTTCATCAACATTTTCAGAGAGATTTTTTTTTTATGACAGGGCCCCTCCTCTTCATCCTTAATTGATTTTTCCCACCTTACTTCCACAGAGATATTAAGTTTTAAATGCCGCTCCAATACATTAAGTGGACAACTGAGTGGTTTTGTGGTCTCTTAAATACTAAACACAGATTCATCTTGATGTCAGGGCATTTTTTTCTGGGAAAGCATGGAAGATCATTTGGGATATTAGCAAGTGCTATTCATCAGCTTGACCACATTAGCAGCTGTTTAGTGTCAGTGTGTAGAGAGAAAACAGCAGGCTTTGGGTGCTGTTGGTCAATGTGTTTTACCACAGTGGTAAATCTGTGTTCTGGTATAATGCTGTCAGACAGACTATGTTACTTTTCGGTTACTTTTGATATTAAACATATTAAACCAAGTCTCACCTTTTCAAATTTCGTAATTAAAAATAAATTAATTAATTTAAACAATAAATACCATTGTGTGGCTCTTTATGTGTCGTGACAGATCGCTGTAGAGCATCAGTTAAAGCTGCTCGTGATCCGATCATCTCTTCCTTCTAGTTCATTTATTGAGAATGAGGAGTCACGTGCCGATTTGGGCGGGGTCTGAGCCGGTCGGCGATGATGGTAGGAGACGCTATCGATTGCCAGAGGCAACTAGCCTAGAAATCTAGACGCACCCTAGCGTCAGCAAAAATTATTTTGCCGCAAAGTGTGGTCTAGCAACTCTCCATAGACGGTTTAGCTGGAAAGGCCCAACTCTGGCCGGGCCAATCACATCGTGTATAGAGTTGGCGGGCGGGCTTAACATAATGACGACAGAGTTGCGACGGTCAGAGCCAGCTCGGACATATTCGGTTTTAAGTCGTTCATCCTCGGATGCGGCCGGCGCCGCGAGCGCTGTTACAAAAAAGCTGTGGCGAAACTATCAACTTGTCATTTTGTCGTCGAGGATAAAGGTTTTACTCCATGTCAGCGTGCGCTTTGATCGGTAAGGTGCACGGACCTCTCCCGAATCATCTCCACCACTCCGAAGCGACACTACTCCGCCTCCGTTTCCCTCGTAAGTTGATATTAGTATTTAAACATTCTCTATGATATTATTTTTTAATGACACGCTGTCTATTTCTCTCTCAAACACACACTGTCTCTTTCTCTCTCACACATGTAGTGGCTAGTTATACACTTTAGGCTTTTAATGATTAGTGTTTTATTTTTAAAGTTTGTGGGTCGTGTAAAAAACAAAATTCCTTATGTTGGGGATGGATTCGGGAAATCTCCCTTATTTTCAATATACAATGTTGACAGCTGGACTGGATGCGGTAGAAGTTTAATATATCAACTTGCTCCGATGAGTATGTCAAGTTCTTCATTGCTCTGATTGGCTTTAGCGCTATCCAATTGCGTGCAGAGAGAATTTGAAAGACAACCATTTATCCCACCCCTCGGATTGAGCCCTGTTCCAGGCATGGTTAAACAGTGAGGAATTGAGATAACCTCCTCTACTTTATCCTCGTGAGACCATCCTGATCTCGCGAGCTTTTAAGGTTTCACTCGCAGATCAGTCTGGATACTTTCCGTTAAAGAAAATTTGGGAGCAGTTCACCAAACGAACGTCCAATCAGCGTTGGCTTTGAGGCGGGTTGAGGTGTGACGCAACGAGAAGCGCAACAGTTCAGTCCAGAGTCACATGGCGGCTTCAGCGGATGAAACTAGCATCAGCGTGGCTATCGAGCAAGTTTTATCGGAATTACAGTGTATTTCCTCACTGAAAGAAGAGCAAAACACTGCTCTGGAGGCTTTTCTCAGAGGAAAAGATGCTTTTGCTCTTCTCCCGACTGGTTTCGGCAAGAGTTGCTCTGATTGGTCTGATTTGGCCGTCTATCACCAACATAGGCCAATCAGCTAACCAGTATTTTCGCCCCTTTCCAAAACTACTTCAACGGAAGGTTTCCAGATGGATATGCGGAGCAAATCCATCTGGCGGAGTCAGGTTACCTCTACTTAACACACGTAAACAATCAAGTTTTGCCGCGGAATCCTACCAACATGGCGGAGAGGGAGGGGCTCTGTACCATGACGTCAACTCCTCACTCTCAATATATCAAATAAACATGAATGAACATCAGATTTAGCAAATTGGGGCCCAAGGCGAAGGTATGCCCCCATCCGATCTTTAAAAGAGAACGAAAAAAGTAAAAAAAAAAAAAAATTGAAAAATTGAAAAATAAACCATTAAATGGCACTTTCTGGAGAGTTTTGTGCAAAGAAATATAGAAAAAAATAGGTCTAACAAGTCAATTCGCACAGATCAAAACACAAATATGCTGACTGAATAGATTGCTAGTTGAGAAACACTGCTTTAATTAATGTTTTTATGATGACTTTGTGAAAGGTTAACTAAACAGCATGAGACGTCTTCCAGCTGGCCAGTAAGTTATTTGGCAAATTTCATTCATACAGATCTGTATATTATGCTATAGTTTTTGATAGTGTTATACATTTCTTTCAGATAATCACGATGATCATTGCGTTTGTCTTACCGAATGTGGTAACTTTATGCAATTACAGTTAGTCCATAAGCTTTTTTTTATATTAATGCCGACAGTAAAATGTTGCCAGATATGCTACGAAAAACAAAACAAATTAATAATAATAATCCGAAATAAGTTCAAAGCTTGTGTTTTGAAAATAAGATTAATACATCACTAAGCTAACATATAACTTTCCACTTTATAACTTACTAAAGTGTCACATTACACCAGAAAAACAGGTCCAGAAGACTACTGCACCTTTCCATAAGGTGGATCTGGCAACACGGAGACTGTACACGCGCACTCACAACGCGCTCATGCACCGCACTCATATGAGGTGGTTTAAACGGCTGATTAATCATTTTAGATAACTTGACATTTTATTTTTGAATGTAAAAAAATGACAGAGGTCCGGACTTCGGTGACTTAGCTGGCTACGGCCATGGACTTCTAACATATTGTTAGCATTGTTGTCATCACAAAAAAAGTTTGTTACCTTCTGCAATTTTGCTGAAAACGTTTTGCTTTCCTCCCGCGTCCTGTTTTTTTCAGCACCGCTTGGGTAAGTTAGCTGTGGATTTGCTTCATTTTCACTCTGTCTACTACTCTGAACACTCTGCCTGTCACTTCTTTTTCTCCTTAATTTTTTTTTTTGCCGCATGACAGTGTTGTCACTTTCGCACACAGAAAGTCAAATGAGAAAATGGAATAGTCCAATGCAGTGAGTTGAGGTGGGGGGGACCTTCTGTCTGTGACACAAATGATTTTATGCATTTTTTTAGAAATATATAATTTGCGAAAAGGAAAAAAAACAAACAAACAACTTAAGCATAATTTAATGGGACATTTTGGGGGCCCCCAAGGCAGTTGCCGACCTTTGCCTAATGGTTAAGTCCGCCCTGATGAACATAAGAATGAATGTTGTTTTAACCGCGGAAAAGCGTCAGCACACTTCAAGTTCATTTGAAAGTTTTTTAAGTTCAAATCCTCCCATGTTAATCTTCTATCTCTCCCATAGACAGTAAAAGAAATGGACACAAAATGGCTGTGCCTACACAAATTTTAATCGTGCACAGAGACGGCAGAAGCGCGACCTGGAGCAACTTTTTGTAAGTATTCTAATTAATTATTTTGTCATTTTGCTTCTATCTATGCCATGGGCTGACTTTAAGACAGTAAAAGATTGCCTGCAAGGCTGTGCGAGCTTCTCCTCCTGTGTATACGGTAAGCTTCTCCACTGCGCGACGGACAGTCGAGTAGTTATGATGCAATTTTTAGCCTATTTTTACAGAACGGCTTCTCGGGGCCATAACGTAACATACAAAGTAATGGAGCCTTTTATACATTGCCGTGTTTCTTTAGAAATAAATAATGGACAAATGGAGTCTTTGGACGCCTCAAATGTAAAGTTATTCGCTGTCAAAGTGACGCCAAAATGAATGGGAGTCAATGGGATGCTAACAGCAGGAGATAGCCGCGCTACATCAGCGGACCCTTGAGGCAGCTTCAGCTTACTGCCTGATGGATTACCCCCTTGATCTCTTCTGACTGCTTCGTCGGAACAAAATGGCAGATGGCGAAGTATAATTGGTCAGATTTGCCTGTCAATCAAGCTCCACGCAAAGGGTCAATAGAGAGCCTAAGTCCCGCCCCTCCGCTTCCGGTTCATAGGACCTTATCTCGGAAAAATAATGCATGGTAGTCAATCAGCGAGAGATAACTTATCTTTTTATTCCGTCTGAACTGTGTCCTGGATTACACATATGATGTTTGTCAATTTAAAAGATAATTATGAAAGCCAAGAGAAGTCGACAGTTCGTCATAAAACAGAAGAGTAACTTTTAGTTTTATGTGAAAAATTTTCAATGAACTACATCTCCCGGAAGCGAACAACGAGCAAGATCAGCTGCTGTGTGTGTGTGCAGTCTGGAACAACACACTCATGACGGTAACGTTACCGATTATAACGGAAGACTATAGAAACAATGACATAGCCTCAGTAAAGTTCGCTTCATTCATTGAGAGAAAATGTGCGCCTTTGGGGTTTGTAGTCTTTGTAATTACGTATTTTCACAGTCTTATATCTCAACAGTTTTACATCAAACTGCGACTTTCTTGACTTTAAAATGCATCTTTTAAATTGACAAACATCATATGTGTAATTCAGCGATCAATTTAAACAAAATCAAAATATTTGTTATCTCTCGCCATTAGACTACCATTCAATATTTTTCCAGAAATAAGGTCCCATGGTGGTCGACCGGAAGGGGAGGGACTTAGGCTCTCTATTGTAACTACTGAAACAATGATCCGCGCTGCTGATCAATGGAGGTCGACGTCTGCACCTGCGGCCATCTTGTCACAGGCAGCTCGCTCACTCGTCACATTGTGTTTTAATGTTGCATGTACTTTTTTAAAAATCATTACTTGCTCAATTTTCTACTGATTTTCAAACAGTTTGGTTTGTTCTAAACGTCAGAGATGTCGTTATGACGCTGCACATTTATGAACAATAAGTGTATCAATAAATAATCATCCAGAAATCTAGCCACGTTAATAACGTTTGTAAATCCGTCAGGATTTCAACAAGATAAGAGTAATGAATTTGTGCTCATCACTCATCTTACATCAGGCACCAGAAGCCCGCCATAAAGCTTGCCTGTGACAAGATGGCCGCGGTGATGACGATAGAGAGCTCCGCCGTAAGACATTTAGCCTTTATTATGGATAAACTGATCTACCAATCACAAAGTCAGTAGTGTTGCAGCATTTAGGTTGCCAGCTCTGCTCTAGTTAACACAGCTGGAGCTACAAACGTGAAAATGTTGGATCCTGCAGCCTATCTGGCAACCTCAGAGTCAGGGGGGAGGGGGAGGGGATGCACCACTCTACAGTCATTTGAAACTGATTGCAGTACCAGTTTTGGCCACAATCTTACATACAGCTCCTTTAAACAAATTCATAAGGAAAAAAACTGCAAATAATCAGCTCCATTGCAGATTTTGAGTGATCAAGGGTCGTTCCATTTAAACACATTGTAAGGGTTTCGGCAGTAGTGGGCACTCGTGCAACATAAGCAGTGATATTTTTGAGATGAGATGGAGGCAAGTTAGCGAAAGTAATTGGACTAGTAATACTGATGACCTTGATTAGTTGGTTTCGGTGGCACCAACTGCATCGGCACCAACTTAGTTGGGGCGGCAGTGGCTCAGTGGTTCATGTAGGTTGTCTACAAAACCGAAAGGTTGGTGGTTCAATCCCCGGTTCCACCTGACCAAGTGTCGAGGTGTCCATGAGCAAGACACCTAACCCCAGCTGCTCCCGACGAGCTGGATGGCGCCTTGTATGGCTGACACCGCCGTCGGTGTGTGAATGAGTGTATGAATGGGTGAATGTGAGGCAAATTGTAAAGCGCTTTGGTGGCCATTGTGTCTATGAAAGCGCTATATAAATGCAGTCCATATACCATTTAGGTGTGTTTAATGGGCTCCTTGCACGTAACCACTCCCTTACCGGAAATGCGGCTTCGTCTTTTCCGGTGTAAACATGGCGCTATTCTACACTAGATACAAGAGTTGCCGAAACTTACAATAACAGACGTACATCGTCTTTGTAAGTGCTCCTCCAAATCACCTAGCAGCAAATTAGATAAGGGCTTTAAAATGTATGCCTCTTCATATATCCACGGATATGAAGGTAAGTCTATATATCTCAAACTTTATGGCTAACGTTAGTTTGCTAGCTTACATTAGGCTAATAAACAATCCCGGTCTGACAGAATATGCGTGTTATAATGTTGTACTGTTTTCTAGTATTAGGCGGAAAATGTGTCTACGTTGTGTCTTTACGCCTTCATGCATGTTCCTAACTTCTTATTGTGTTAATATGTGAATGGCATTAGTGTCAAACAAAGACAGGGCCACAAGTGAAGTCGCTGTAAAGGCTTTCTGCTTCAGATCGATGAAGAAGCACGAAAAACCTTTCACATTTTCCGCCTAATACTCAAAAACAGTACAACATTATAACACGCATATTCTGTCAGACCGGGATTGTTTATTAGCCTAATGTAAGCTAGCAAACTAACGTTAGCCATAAAGTTTGAGATATATAGACTTACCTTCATATCCGTGGATATATGAAGAGGCATACATTTTAAAGCCCTTATCTAATTTGCTGCTAGGTGATTTGGAGGAGCACTTACAAAGACGATGTACTTCTGTTATTGTAAGTTTCGGCAACTCTTGTAAGCATCTAGTGTAGAATAGCGCCATGTTTACACCGGAAAAGTCGAAGCCGCATTTTCGGTAAGGGAGTGGTTACGTGCAAGGAGCCCATTAGGGATATGAGCTAAGTTCAGCGGCATAGTGTTCATCCAGGAGGACTGGACACACCTGACGTAAAGTTGTTTGACAAGTTGTTAACTTGATTCAAACCGAGTTCATAATCGGAAACGAGATGTTATCCTGGCATTCATGTGTGATGCTGAGCAGTTCTTTTCTCATTAGCACTTCTTGAATTAGCTGTCATCAGCTAATTAGTGATGTTTACTATTGCTGAAATGAAACCTCTTCCAGTTCCTGCCCCATATATGCCACGTAAGTGAATGATACCTCAAATCCTGCTGAGAATTGAGAAGTGTGACATGATTTTTGCATAGCGGCATAAAATAGTGCTCAATAGACATTTAATTAAGGACTATTCATTTGTTTTCTAATTTGATAACACTGTGATTTTATTTTGACCTTGTGTTGTTTGTGCATTTTTGCACTTTTACAGAGATTATTTCTACTTTAAGATTAACTAAAAGACCAACAGCACATTAATAATAGGATCTTCTAGCCTGAGATTGTCCTGCACATCCCGTCCTGTATCTGATGTCCATGTTCAATATTGGTCTAAATGTAAAGGATGCAATGTCACCGTTTTTCTGTAGGTCTGGTTGGTACCAGGTTTCACTTCCTGTGGTTGACCTCTACCCATCTTCCCGTCTTTACCTCTATATATTTCCCACTGCATGCCTTATTTTTAAAAGATACACACACACACCCCACCCCCGACCAGCATCTTCACAAATTAATAATTCAGAACACAGATAATCAGTCAATAACGTTCTTTTATATACAACTAAATAATTCACTCATCCATAGAGGACATCTGCGTTTATGTGAGTATGTGTGTGCGCATTTGTGTGTGAGAGCAGCTCTATCTATGTACGTATGTATGTGTTTATGAAGCTATGAATACACTGTATCCCATTATAAACAAATGTAGTGGCTCTAAATAGTTTGTAAGGTCTAACATGATTTGCATATGCCACATGGTTTGATATTTTGTTATCCAAAGAGATATGTGTGGATTGAGTGTCAAATGACATTTTGGGGCCACTGTATAACAGTAAATTGGGGATGTCCTGGATTTTGAACCCATAACTATGTGCACACAGAAATACAAGCTTTGGAAAAATAAAAAAAGCCTATGGTCTTCATTCGCTGCACAGGCACAGGAACAATGTCTACATTAACCCACCCTCAAACACTGTACAAGATGGCAGCGTTCCTTCTCTTAACAAAAATACAGCAATGTTTTATAAACTTCTAGAAAATGAAGAACAAAGGATGTGAATCAGGTGTGTTTTGCTTTTTAATGTAATTCATGAAACCACTGTAAAACTTTTTCATTACATATTATATTGTTATTACAATGCTAATATTCATGGAATTAGTTTGTATTGCTGTACTGTAAATGAAAAAGCCTGAAAATGTCACTGCTAAAACCTAAATATTGTTGTTTTCCGCCGCATTTCTCATCCCGAGCTTCCCACTCATATATACGACTTTGTGGTGGCGTTCATGTGTGTTAGAGATACCATCTTTTTGACATAACTTGAACACACCGTCGTGTGCGGATAGTGAGCTTCATTCCAGTTTGCAGACATTTGTTCGTCCTTTCTTTGTTGATGACGAACACAAACTTTCTTCAAAGAGCAACAGAGTCACGCGTGGCACGACGTCATCGACAAATGACACATCCCTTACGGCATTGGTCCTGGCTTTTGTCCAACCCGCGCGCATTCCGGGACTGATTCCGGCAATGTTACTACAGGGTTTCCGCGGGGCATTAAAGAGCATTAAAAGTCATTAAATGGATTTTGGGAAAATTAAGGCCTTAAAAGGCATTAAAAAACATTAAATTTGATTCTTACAGGCATTACATTTTTTAAAGTTTTGAAGAGAATTTTATACAAATTTATTGAATATAGCCTTCATAATTAATAATTTGTATTTGCTCTCGCAAAATATGTACGTTAGTATCATAGACTGTAAAATAGGTTAGTATGATAAACACGCGAAACCATTTTGGCAATTGCTTCCGACCGGAAATTGCCGTGATACAGAGGTGACGTGGGCATTTTGTACAGCAGTGGACAGGTCTGAAACTACCGAAAAATGGAAAAAAGTGCAAATTTCAGCTGAAGTGGCTGGAAAATGAAGATTTCAAGACATGGTTGGTGGTAAACATTATGAAGGATTTTCAAAAAAGGATTTAAGTTAAGGACAATGGGAATCGCGCGTAAAATCACATATGCAGTGTGACGGCCACTAATCGGCGATAAGAGTCAAACAGCAAACAACGATGTCTAATTATTACTTTGGTGTGACCGACAAATCTACAAGTAACGTTACGACGACAACAGATGCTGGAGTCACCAATGTTTGTGGAGCAAAATCGAGCTATTTATATATAATATCCGTGGTTAGTCATGGGTCGTGTATGGCATTATTTCTTTTTTTTAAATGGCATTAAAAAGGCATTAAAAAGGCATTAAATTTCATTTGAAGATACCTGCAGAAACCCTGTACTAGGTCCCCAACCCGGCATTGATGCCGGTATCAATCCTGGGTCGTGTTTGCGTTCACACAAAAGCTGTTCTGGCAATTTCCAGGCAATTTCCAGGGATCAACGCGCTGTGTGAAAGGGGCTAAAGTGAGAACAATGCCCCAGTGTTTACAACACTGTTCAAGGAGACATACCAACAGTACACATTTTAGATGTCTCCTTTATTTGACCCATTCATTTCAGATCTCAGGTTACTACTGAGTCTGAGTAAAATCAGGTGTGTTTGATTAGGAAGACCTTGCCCCACTTTTCTGAGAACCCATTCGGTTAGTGACAGTCTAAATACTTAAGTGATGGCAATCTTTGCAGCATTCCTTTTTAAAGTGTTACACTTCAGAGTTAGAAAAATACTTGACTAATGGTAAAAAACATGCTTATGTTGGCTTAAAGGGTTAGTTCACCCAAAAATGAAAATTAAGTCATTAATTACTCACCCCCATGCTGTACCAACCCCGTAAGACCTTCGTTCATCTTCAACACAAATGAAGATATTTTTGATTAAACCTGAAGAGCTGGATCACTTCTACATAGACTGCCTAAGGGACTGGCACTTGACGGCCCAGAAAGTCATTAAAGAAAATGTTTAAATATTCCTGTAGCAAGGTTCAGGGAAGAAGGAGGCAGGAACCGGATGATAATCAAAAACTAAAACTTTATTTAAACGAAATAAACAAACAAAATACCTGCCAGCAGCCCCTCGCGGACGACTGCTGGCTACCCAAAATAAAACATAAATATCGGCCAGCAGCCCCTCACGGACGACTGCTGGCTTACCAAAATAAAATATAAAACACAAACAAAAGCAGGCCTGTTCCTCTCTCGCTCATCCACTCCGTCGCTCCCCCTTATAGCTCCGCTCCTTCGTGAATGATGCGAGACCGGGTGTGCTTCACAGGTGCTGCTCATTAGCAATCGCACCACCGGCCTCGCGACTCACTCACGTCCCTCGGCCGTCCTGCTCACCACATACCCCCATCACCCCTCACAGGCCGGGGGGTACACCCAAGACTGTGCCTACTCCCCCCCCGGCGGCGGCGATCCCTGGGGGGTATGGATCGACGAGCCGAGGGAAACGGAGACGGAAGCGTGAGGAGCGACGGACACGAGAGAGGGGGAGAGAGAAAAAAAAAAAATTAGTCCGGCTCCCACAACGCGCTGCCCATGTTGTCCCTCACCAGCTGGGCGAACTCCTCCGCGGTGCCCGGCGGCGACGCTGGATGGCCCTCGGTGGACGCCTGGACGCTCCCCGCCCCGGTGAACGGCGACGGCTCCTCGGGTGCCTTGGGCAGACGGCAGGAGTCCCCCGCTCCCTGCTCCTCCCCTTCATCGGCGGATGGCAGCAGGCTCCGGCCCACGGCGAGCGGCGGTGACTCCTCCTCTCCCTCCCCGGAAGGCAGCCGCCCCTTCCCAGGCGGTCGGCAGCGAGCTCGGGCGTCCCACCGACAACTCATCCCAGTGCCCCGCCTCGAGCGTCCATGGCCGCGAGTCCCCCGCTCCCTGCTCCTCCCCATCTGCGGCGGACGGCAGCAGGCTCCGGCCCACGGCGAGCGGCGGCGGACTCGCGCACCATGCTCGATGGCACCGCGGATTCCCCACAGCGGCGAGGACCCTCGGACAGCGCGTTCCTCCCTCTTCCCGGGTTTCGGCACCAGTGTAGCAAGGTTCAGGGAAGAAGGAGGCAGGAACCGGATGATGATCAAAAACTAAAACTTTATTTAAATGAAATAAACAAACAAAATACCTGCCAGCAGCCCCTCGCGGACGACTGCTGGCTACCCAAAATAAAACATAAATACCGGCCAGCAGCCCCTCACGGACGACTGCTGGCTTACCAAAATAAAGTATAAAACACAAACAAAAGCAGGCCTGTTCCTCTCTCTCTCATCCACTCCGTCGCTCCCCCTTTATAGCTCCGCTCCTTCGTGAATGATGCGAGACCGGTGTGCTTCACAGGTGCTGCTCATTAGCAATCGCACCACCGGCCTCGCGACTCACTCACGTCCCTCGGCCGTCCTGCTCACCACATTCCATGTGCCTAAAGCGGCTCAATTATAAGTTTACTCAAGCGACGAGACTATTTTGTCCGAAAAACCCCATAAATAACGACTTTTATTCGACTATTCCATTACTTCCTTATGGGCCTTGAGACGAGAGTTGAAGAGATTTCCAGAACGCATGCGCGAGGACTGAGATGACGACGTTCTTCTTCGGCTACTTCTTGTTACCGGCTGCTCACCGCTTAGTAGTATTACCGCCACTACCGTAGAAGATGATGATCCATATAAAAGGCGGTGAGCAGGATTATAAGGCGCACTGTCGTTTTTTGAGGAGATTAAAGGCTTTTAAGTGCACCTTATAGTGCGGAAAATACGGCAATTGAAAAGCGTATGTACAGCGCGCATCTTCCTCTGCTTGTAAACAGAAAGTTTTGCGCTTCCAGCTATAACAGCACGTCATCTTATACGGTAGGGGGCGGTAATACTCCTGAAGCGGTGAGCAGCCGGTAACAAAAAGTAGTCGAAGAAGAACGTCCTCATCTCAGTTCTCGCGCATGCGCTTATAAGGAAGTAATGGAATAGTCGAATAAAGTCGTTATTTATGTTTTTTCGCACAAAAAGTGGTCTCGATCACTTGATAAACTTATAATTAGAGCTACTGTACGCACATGGAATATTTAAACATTTTCTTTAATGACTTTATGGGCCGTCAAGAAGCCAGTCCCTTAGGCAGCCTATGGAGGAGTGATCCAGCTCTCAGATTTAATCAAAAATATCTTTATTTGTGTTCCGAAGATGAACGAAGGTCTTACGGGGTTGGTACAGCATGGGGGTGAATAATTAATGACTTAATTTTAATTTTTGGGTGAACTAACCCTTTAATGCTGTATTCATTTGTCCTAAGAATGAATGCATCAGCATGGTAGTCTATTGCTCAGGTTTTATTTATGTAGTGGAGCAACAACCTAAGTCATACAAACTCTGTTTTGAAAATGGTAGCAATGTGTGTAATTGTTTTTTGTATGACATTTTTTTTGCATAGATGGCTTACACACACACACACACACACAATATGCAAGCAAGAAAGAGAGAGAGAAAAGAGCTTTTACAACCTCAGTCTTTGATAAAGATCTGCACAATGAATGAGTTACATGAAAGCCAATGAATGGTTTTTAAATGAATAGTCAGGAGAGCATCAGATTGTGTTGACGTATGCATGTCAAATGTATTGGTGCGGTTAATTAGGGGTCTGATGTGAATACAGCTGTCGACGAGGGCCAGCTGGGATTGAGTCTTTTGTTTCTGGACTGTGGAAAATGAAGGGATGCTGAAGATAAAGAGGAAGTGATGGAGCTGAAAAGACGGGAGCTTTGGTTAGGAATGCCGACTGTGGATTATAGCATTCTTCCGCCGCTTGAGACATGCGTCTCCTGTCCCACTTACTCATTCACTCATTCGACTCTTTCCTGTCTGACAGTCCACTTGTCCACAGTGTTCCGGGCTCAAAGTTAAGCTTTATGGACATCATTTGTGGAATGTTGTCGTGCCTTGGTTTGTAAAAACAAGCTAAAATAGCATTTGCAATAATGTAAAAAAGAACAAGAAAATGGTGACATTGCATCCTTTACATTTAGACCAATATTGAACATGGACATCAGATACAGGACAGGATGTGCAGGACGATCTCAGGCTATAAGATCCCATTATTTATTTATTTTTTGTTAAAGCGCTTACATTAATTATTCCATACAAAAGTGTTATTTGAGCTGTAAAGGTGTCACGGTCAACATTTTAAGCAGTAGGGCTCTTTTCTTCAGATGAACTTACATGTAAAACTATGTAATCATGTAAAGATGGTGTTCCTCTGTGTAAAGTAAGTGTCAGGGTTTATCCACCTTTTCCATGTGTTTCTTTGTTTCATGTCATTCACCCATTGCTCGTTAATTAGCTCCAATTAGTTCCTCGTTTGGTCTTGTGTGTGTGTGTATATATATATATATATATGTGTGTGTGTATATATGTATACTGTGGTTTGGTTCAGTTCTTTGTCCTATCTCTTCTATGTTGGATGGTTGTTTTGTGAGTTTCTCTACCTGTTCCTTGTGTTTGGATAAAAAAATAATGTACATAAAATAATTTATATATATATATATATATATATATATATATATTTATAAAATGGTTAGTTTGAATCCTTGATTCTGATTGGTCAAGAGCTGTGCTTTATTAACGATAAAACACGGCTATGACCGCTTCACCCAACGGTTCTACTTGCTCGCTGCGCAACACTACAGTTCTATGTTGTTTTTATTTGAGCTTTCATGCATATACACATTTGGAACGTTGTTACTGTTACGTTAGGATTATTTTTTCTAGCAGAAGGAAGGCTTTTAGCGATTTTACTTCAAGAAGTTGCACTAATACATTGTTTTTTACTTTAATATTGTGTGGCAACCATTTTATAAAATCAATAAGGTACTCGAGGCAAGTGCTGTATCGAAGTAACGGCTAAAGGGTTTACTCCGCTTTGTGTCGTGCCTAACAATGCCTATCAGCCGTTACTTATTCACGATACAGCACAGCCTCTCGTACCTTATTGCTTACATATATCAATACAAAATATTTGGTAACACTTTATTTTACAGTGTCATTAGTTACTACATGTAACATATGTAAAAATTCTGCATAACTGCATGCAACTAACCTTGACCCTCACGTGCTCTTCGGTCATTTCTGACTGAAAAATTTGTTTTGAAATTGAACAAAAAAAAAGTTTTGAAATTTTTAAAATCACAGCTTCATCGGGAATGTTACGAAACTCTGGTGACTTTTATGGCATTGGGTATGTGAACAAAAAAAAATTGAGGTCATGATACGAGCAGACTAAGTGGTCAAAAAAATAGTCACACTTGTGGTCTTTGGTCAAAAATGAACCCCATAGGAAATGAATGGGAAATTGTGAATTGTGCAGTAGGCCTATCTATTTGCAAGGATTTTGGAAGAATTTGGAAATTAGACACGGCGGAGATGATCATCGGCCAATCTTGTTGGCATGCTTCTTAGACAGTTTTCTTGAAATTGCCAAATATCATCTGTTCAACTGGCCCGGCTGATGTCAGTCTATCGCCAATTTGAATGTTTATCCTGGTTAGGTGCCTTACTGTAGAGTTTTTATTGATGAGAATTATTGTTTGTGGCAATCAAAGCCATACGACAAATCCTGATCATTGAGTCTGTTCGTATTGATCCTGGACTATTCAAACACATGGTCAAAAGTTAGAGACGCACCGATGCATCAAGTGACGATATTCATATGATGTTTTGAATTAATTTACTGCACGAGTTGTATAAAATCTGTTACATAATCCAATATTCTCTGGGTAAAATAATTAAATACTTGCCAAAACAAAATGAACAGTCGAAAATATGAACTGCCTGGTGCCAGCGTGAACAACGCTCAGGACAATTGACCGAACTGTCACTTTCCCAATCGGTTCATCCACTTGTTTTTAAGCCTTCCCAGTTTAAATATACAATTTGGTACTCGATGTGTAAGATGTTTTGTGCGTGTGTTTCTCATTCAAAGCATGCGTCCAGAAAGCCGTGGCTCAGGATTGAGGACTGGATTAAGTTCTCTTTCCATTCTTGTGCTTGAACGGACAAATTCACACAGAATTAACATATGTAACACATGTAAAAATTGCGCAAGTCTCTGAGTTTTTGCAGAACTACGCCCCCTGTGGCGACAATTGAAACTGCAACCAGAGGTGTGCACGCTCACGGCCTCACGAACTTGAACTCAGCAAGTATCCTAGTAAACGCAGTTGGTTATGGCTTAACTGAATGTAAATAGTTGAGAAATAAAACACAGTACCAGATCCATGCAACTCTTAAAGTGACAGCAGCCTAATATTCTCACTGGGCTGCAGTCTGTTTTGATGTTAACCAAACAAAAAAAGACCAAAAAATAAATAAATTAACATGCTGATTTGCTGCTCAAGAAACATTTCTAATTAAAGGGACATGAAAAGAGTCGACTTTGTGTAAGAAAACAAACCGTATTTATATATTTTTTTACCACTTATAACCACAACCACAAAGTGGCCGCGCCCTCAGACCACTTGGACGTGACTATGGTTACAAAAGGTAAAAACAATGTAAATACTGTTCGTTTTCTCACATAAACCGCTCGTTTCATGTCTTAGGCCATCAATGTGTACTTGCATTTACAAATCATTAAATCATGTTTAATTTGGACTTCTCTGTGCATGCTCTTTTAGGTGGTGACCAAAGACCTCCATTATATCACTGACAGACAAGAACGGTTTGACCTAAAAATATCAAAATTGAAAATACTGCGGAAACAAAGACACCTACATCTTGGATGCCCTTGAGGTAAGCTAAAACATACCAAAAATTAATTTCAAAGTTTCAATGTTAAAAAAAGAAATGTGCTGCTTAATTGTTGTTTAAAATACCTTCAGTGTCTCTTTTCGACCTATTTAATGTGTCCTTGCTGAACATAAGTAAAATTAAAACAAATCGTTCTGGCCCCAAACTTTATTTTTTTTGGGAGGCAACATTTAATCATTTAAATACAAGTTAAGTGCAAAACGCAAATGCGACGTATCAGCTTAACTTAGTTGTTTATTACCCATAATTTCAATCAAAGATTGACAAACATTCAAACAACCAAACTATTTTCTCTACCCCATACATACATACTTTGGCCAACTGCTGACATCAAACAAACACAAATACAAACAAGCACACTAACACACTGTGGAAATCAAGTTTTACCCTTCTTTCTCCCAATAAACAAATAAATCTAATAAAATAAATTAAAAAGGCAAAGACTTTCAAAAAAAAAATCATGCACTAATTATACAAATGCAACAAAGAAATATTAACATCTAAATTAAAATACAGAAGCTCTCTCACTTAAAAAGCAAACACAGCCACAAAATGTACCGTGAACACGCACTCCCACGAATACAATAGTGATCTAGCACTGCGACGTCATGGCGGTCCTATCGGGACGCCACAGGAAGCACAGAGGTGAGCGTTCTCGTGAGAATAAGAGTGATGTTACATTCATTAGATTGCATTGTACTGTGAGGTGTTGCTTCTATCCTCAGGGTGAAGTTAGGTGACATTGTGGTTCATCATTCAGTAACAGGATTACAGCTGTAACATATGTTAAGGGATACTACACTTTTTTTGGAAATAGGCTCATTTTACAACTCTCCCAGAGTTAAACTGTTGAGTTTTACCGTTATGTATCCAATCTAGCTGATCTCCGGTTCTGGCAGGACCACTTTTAGCATAGCTTAGCATACATCATTGAAGTGGACAAGATCATTAGCGTTTTGCAAAAATGCAAATTTTAACTTAAAGAGGCTACATGTGTTTTCCTGAAATATAAACTCGTGACTGACACCTGTGGCCCAAAAACAGAACTGCTCTTCCTTTCTGCTCGCTCTCGCAGTGTGCGCTCGTACGTGCACACTTCACAAGTCATCTGCTACGTGGAGGTCAACATTATGTTTACAGAGGTAAGAACAGTCAAATACATATGAAGAGTTCAGATGCAAAAGCCTCTAAATGCCATTTGAAATTTTCTTCTAAAATGACCATTTTTATCAAGCTTGTATATTTAAGTTCAGTAATTTCACTTAAATGACAATTAATAGGTAATCTTCATTGCCATTTAAGTGAAATTACTGAACTTTAATATACAAGCTTGATAAAAATGATGATTTTAGAAGAAAATTTCAAATGGCACTTAGAGGCTTTTGCATCTGAACTCTTCATATATTGTTTGAGATAAGTGTTCTGCTTGCGACTCAAGTGTAGGCTACTTGCTAACTAGCGGTGGTGGGAGAGTGATCTGAAACGTTTAATAAGAATGCGCTTGAGGTCACATCCGCAGACAGCGCGGGAAAAGTCCGACCTCGACAGAAAATAGGAAAAATAGGATACAGGTTTATAGGTGCACCCACTGTGAGCGGACAAGGTGTCAGTATGCTCATCAGGAGATGTTTGAGTCATAAATGGTAAAATAAAAAGGCTATTGTTACGTTTATTTTGGGGGAAAAGCTGCATATAGCCTCTTTAAAAAAAAATACACTTTTTGTTTTTTAAACTTGACTCTTTTGTAGTTACATCATACACTAAGACCGACAGAAAGTGTAAAGTCGCGATTTTCTAGGTTGATATGGCTTGGAACTATACTCTCATTCCTACGTAATAATCAAAAAACTTTACCGCCGTACCATGAGCGCAGCAGGCGTAATGATATGACGCAGCGCCTGAAAATAGTCCCCAGCTCGGTAACTTCCAAAGTGACCGGGACTAAGTTTGTGTAGTTATATTGACGGAAGGTGGACTGTTTTATTACGCCAGCTGCCCTCATGGTACGGCAGCAAAGTTTCTTGATTATTACACAGGAATGAGAGTATAGTTCCAAAGCCATATCAACCAAGAAAACCGCAACTTTACATTTTCCAAGTTTTAAATAGTAAAAAATTTTACTCTTTGGTAATTTTTCTTGAGAAATGCTAATGGTCTTGTCCACTTCAATAATGTATGCTAAGCTATGCTAAAAGTGGTACCGTCAGAACCAGAAATCGGCTGAATGGATACAATAACGCTAAAACTCAACAGTTTAACTCTGGGGGAGTTGTAAAATTAGCCTATTTCCAAAAAAAAAGTGGAGTATCTCTTTAAAGAGATGTAAAGATGGTGTTTTAGGAAACATGGTCATGACCTTTTCTGTTTTGCACATAACATGTCTTTTTTTATTAGTATAACTAATTTAATTACAATGTCTTATTATAGGGAGCTATTACATTTACACGTTTTAGATTATGTTTTATTAAAGGTTTCTGTAATTTACTCAACTTCATATCATTGCAAATCTGTGTGACTTGTTTCTTTTCTGTGGAACATCCTTGTTACATTTCAGATGTTTTTTTAAAACCTTGACAGAACCTGGTTCCAGTATGCCATCATCGTATGGAAAAGAGCCGTGTCCACATTCTTCACAACATCTCCGTTTGTGTTCCACAGAAGAGTGAAAGTCAAACAGGTTTGGAACAACGAAGGATTTCTATGTAACATTACTAAGAGCGCTATAGCTTGAAAAGCATCTATATTCGCCATGGTCTCAAAAGCACCTTTTGCAATATTATGTTATGTTGTGTTTGCTGTCAGAAAAGTGGTTTGGTTATACTTAAGGTAATTTTTGTGAACAAGTTCTATGAATTAGGCGAACACAGGTGACACAACACAGGCGAGTTCAGCTAAAGCCTTACACTAAAGTGAGCCTGGTACGGTTTCAGTTAAGAGAGTCTTGGTGGCTGAACTCGGAGTCAGAATTGGGGTCCGGGAGAGCATGGTTATCCTGGAGATACCCTTCAGGATCGGGGTCATTCTCGTCATTGCTTTCCGCACTGTAGTCCACTTCCTCCAGGAACGCTGGCTCATCCTCATCCAATACGTATGTGGTGTTACTGCAGAAAACACACACAGACACATGGCTGTCACACAAAAACACACACACAATATACACACACTGAGTCCGTAATTTTGCGTTTTTTCGTATTCTGTCATCCTGAAAAATCCGTCAGATGTGTATTAATTAAAGAGTCAGATGCGTATTAATTAATCTGCTGCGAATTTTTTTTGTAAAACAGTACAAAATGGAGTCTTTAAGCAGTGAGAATGATTTTCTTGTCCTCTCTCTTTTTAAAAAGAGAAAAAGAAAGAGGGATTATTGGGTGACGGTCCATCATCCAATCCTGACATGGGATTATCCCGAGCGATTCAAAGTTTACTTCAGCATGTCAATGGCTCAGTTTGATGCTTTGCATGTTAAAAAGAAAACCAACAATTTTCATGAACAGTTCTGGATTTTGCCGTCGCTTGTACGGTGGCTCCGAATCATCAAAAAACCTCTCAAAATGCTTGCTAAGGATGCGAAAACAATTTTTTCTGACGAACGAAAGTTTCGGAGGCAGTGTGTAAACAGACTCAGGTGTCTGGCACTTTTTCTCGTTCTCGCTCATCTTTACATGATTTCTTGAAAGAGCGTAAAGGCTTGCACGCTGAGTATGAAATAAACATCCGAAATTTTCGGACGTTTAAAAATAAATACGACCTCACGTTATGTCAATCACACTTGCACACTGCCTACGAAACTTTCATCCGTCATGAAAAGATCAAAATCGGGTTCAATAACCTGGGTTTTTCGCATCTGTAGCAAGCAGTTTGAATTATGTTTTGACAATTCAGAGCCACCGAATCACGAATAAGAAAAAACGTATACGAAAATTTTGGAACTCGGTGTACAAGGGCTTAAAGGAGCAGTTCACTTTTAAAAACACTTTTGCTGACATGCTTACCCCCATGTCATCCAAGATGTCCTTGTCTTTCTTTCTTCAGTCGAAAAGAAATTAAGGTTTTTGATGAAAACATTCCAGGATTTTCTCCATATAATGGACTTCAATGGGAACCAAACGGTTCAAGGTCCAAATGAGAGTTTCAGTGCAGCTTCAAAGGGCTTTAAACGACACCAGACGATGAATAAGGGTCTTATCTAGCGAAACGATCAGTCATTAAAAAAAATAAATTAAAAAAGTTACGTTTTATAAGCTCAAATGCTCGCCTTGCTCTGTTCTGTGATGCGCGTTTGTGACTTTCCTGTTTGAACTCTCGTTTATCAAAATTAACGAATCTTTTTCAGAGTCATTTAGTTCATCCAACGAACGAAATGAACAAATGAGACACAGAACAGAGCAAGGTGAGTATTTGAGCTCATAAAACGTAAAGTTTTTTATTTATTTTTGAATTATCACGATCGTTTGGCTAGATAAGACGCTTATTCATCGTCTGGTGTCGTTTAAAGCCCTTTGAAGCTGCACTGAAACTCTCATTTGGACCTTGAACCATTTGGTTCCCATTGAAATCCATTATATGGAGAAAATCCTGGAATGTTTTCATCAAAAACCTTAATTTCTTTTCGACTAAAGAAAGAAAGATGTGGTCATCTTGGATGACATGGGGTTGAGTAAATTATCAGCAAAAGTTTTTTTTTTTTTTAAGTGAACTAATCCTTTAATACGACATCATCTATATGTGCCAATCACCGGAACTACTACAGAAAGACTACAGGATTGCAAAAAAACTTTTACTTTTCTTTTTATTTATTTATTTACTTTACTATTCTTTTTATTTTGTACTTTTATTACACAAGAGATGCTTTTCAATTTGATAGCTGATTGTGACCAAATACCTTTTTATTATTTATCAGCCCTACAAACAGCAACAAAACAATTTTCATAATTTTGGCTCATACCGCCAGAATAGAATTCAAATAAATCAAGATCAAATTAAAGTGCAGACTTTCATATTTAATTCAACGGGTTGAACAAAACTATAATTTTACAGATGATGACAAGTTCAGAAATTACGAATGAAAAATGACCAGATATTTCCAGATTTTCCATGATCGCTGGTGCATTGTGGACCTAGAAACCAGATCCCATCCCCAAGTCTCTGATATTTGGCTTTCTATATATAGCTCGGGACTCCCCTTCAATGTAAGTCTATGGGCTTTCCCACCTCTCCTCAACAAGCCACATAATTCGAGACATCATTCATGTTTGCAGCAAAACAATGCGGGACGAGTTACGAGCCACAGTTTAATACTCTGGGTTAGAGATTTGAACAACCCCCTAACCTAAAGTTTGAGCTATAATAAACGACGGGTCAATACAACAAAACCAACAAACGACTCCTGAGGGTAGCGGTCGAAAACCTCATGTGGCGGCACAGGAGACATTTCTCAGCATCCCTCTCTCTCTCTCCTAACACAATAACCTTACTAAGAGTGATGATGGTTTTATGGCCCTCTTGTTAAGCAGTTAAATGGTTTAATGTGTGGTCTGGTGGTTTGGCTGGTTTTAGTGGGTTTTTAATGGTTTTAATGGTGTGATAGGGAAGAAACTGGATCCAAGTGAGACGGGCTGAGGGGAGGGGGGCAGACTCAAAGTGGATTAGCGGGCGTTTTGATCAGGTGATTAGATGACTATAATGAGCAGAGTGCTTCTCTCTTCACTCAAGTGCGCTGAGCCCCATGTGACTGACATCTCCTCAAGTGGTGCCGGCCATTAGAAGAGAGCTGCAAGATGTGTGTGTGTGTGTGTATATGCATGTTATTATCCATTACAGAAATACATAAGTTGGGAGGGGCCGAAGAATGTTCCCAAGAAGCTTCTAGAATCTAGAAGCTTCTGACATCATGGACTGTTATTGTTCTGAACATTGTGGGCTTCGAGCTGCTTAATGTTGTGTTGAAACTTGATATGGCAGTTGTTGCGTCTTCTGCGGTTTGTTGCCGGTTCATGTGGCAGCACAATAACTGGGCATCCCTGAGTTGGATATGGTCATTGTACTGGTGTGTGTGTTTACCTGGTGATGTTGGGGATGCTGCGTGTGTCTATCAAGTCGTTCTCCATGTCCAGAAGATGGGAGTTGTGGTTGTGGAGCTTCAATGGGGACGTGAAGCGCCTTAGCCTGAGCAGAGCCAAACAAAACTGAGCGCCCATTTCCTCCAATTCATTTGTCCCAATCTGGAGACCCTGCAAACACACACACACACACAGATCTCATGTTAAAAGAACTATTTGTACAGGATTAGTTTGCAAAATGACATCTGGTTTGCATTCATTATGATTTCATGTACTGATAAAGACAGCATTGGGTTCTTTAGATTTGACTAAAACGGGAGTGTGGATTGTCTGTGTGTGAGACACGATGAATTATATAAATAAAAGTAGGGCTGTCAAATGATTAATCGCGATTAATCGCATCCAAAATAAAAGTTTGTTTACATAATATATGTGGGTGCACTGTGTATAATTATTTTGTGTGTATATATATATATATATAACACACACATGCTTGTGTATATTTAAGAAATATTTTCCTATACTATATATAGATTTATATATAATTTATATTATATATAAATATTTTATATATAAATAAAAAAAAATCTTAAAGATACATGCATGTGTGTGTATTTATATATATATATATATATATATATATATATATATATATACAAAATAGTTATACACAGTGCACCCACAAATATTATGTAAACACTAGGGCTGTTTTTGACTAAGGATTTTCATAGTCGAATCCTGATTCGTTAGATTTTGCTGTAGTCGACTGATAGTCGAACCTTTTTTTTTCTTTTTCTTTTTTTTTAGATAGGTCAATAGCAGCTATATTTTTTCCATTTCAAACAAAAGAGATGGACGTATGCACATTAGGCTATTTGTTCTGTGTTTTTTTTTTCTAAACAGTTAGGCTATGTTTAGTTAGCCTAGTATTTTTCATGTTTTTATCACACAATCATGTTTTTGATGCGGTGGTGGGCTTGTAACTTGTAATTTAACGCTTTAGCCTAAGGGTAGCAGCGGCGCTGCCGAAAATAAAAAGCTTTCACAAAGACCAAATATATAGCAAGGAGACATTTTAATTGTTTATTAATAAAGATGAAGTTGACGATGCTGCGCGATCTTCGCAGGTGCATGCGCCAGAGAGAAACGCACCGTTAATTTCATAAGCAGAGAGCATTACGTTTTCTTTTGTTTTGAATCGTTTTATTTACAAGAAGACATTTCAATATAGATATTTAGGTCTGTGGAGTAGACTATACGTATACGCTGAGTTGCAGTAGTTATATTTATGAGACGAGCTTCGGTGCCTCCGTTCCTTGATTATCAGTAGCCTAATAATCTGCTTTTCCTTCTTATTGATTAAATCAAGACAATTGGTTGATAAAACATTAATTAAAATTAAGAAAAAAAAATATAAAAAAACGAAATTCACTTTAAAGAAAGGCTTTGTGCTTTTCTGTTTGAGGTCTGTGAGAGTTTTAAAGCAGTCTTTAAGTGCTGCTTCAGAGCGCTCGTGTCCGTCGGAGAACTGTCACGTATGTAACATTGTTTTTTCCTCTGTGAACACGAAAAATAATATTTTATGTTTTGTGGAGAGCCAACCCATCCTCATCTGATTTGAGCAGTGTAATTCACATAATTACAAAAAATATATTTTGCCTCCTAAAACTTAAAGATTTTTTGTCACGCATGAATGCTTATGCATCCACTAGATGTGTTGGGAATGTAGCGAGTGCGCGGCGCCCGAGGTGAGGCATTTATTAGGCTCGATGACGGCAACAGCTGGCTGTTTTGAACGAGACGACCCGGTTACTGTGAACGGGGAGCGCTTGATGGAAATTCTATGACGCGCGCGCAGCGGTGTCTGTTCGTGTGTCTGTTAAGAGTGAGCGCTCGTGAGCGGGAGACACACATAACCTGATTTAAACGAAGTTGAACTGGCCGTGTACTATTCGACTATAACGTTCATAGTCGAATCAGACCTCTCCGAATCGAATCGTCGAATCCTCGACTATTAGAAGTCAGCCCTAGTAAACACAAACTTTTATTCTTGGATGCGATTAATCGCGATGAATCGTTTGACAGCTCTAAAATAAAACATTCTTTAAATAAGCAATAAGGTACGAGAGGCTGTGCTGTATCGCTGAAAAAGTAACGGCTGAGGGCGTTGTTAGGCACGAATGCGAAGCGGAGTTACCCCTTCAGCCGTTACTTATTCACGATACAGTACTTGCCTCGAGTACCATTTTGCTTTTATAAAAACGGTTACCACACAATAGAAATATTAAAGTAAAAAATATGTATTAGTGCAACTTTCATGAAGTAAAATCCCTAAAAGCCTTCCTTCCGCTAGAAAAAAATAGTCCCTGAGCGTGAACAGCAACAATGTTCCAATGTGTAATATGCATGAAAGCTCAAATAAAAACAACATAGAAACTGCAGTGTTGCGCAGTGATACATAGAATCGTTGGGTGAAGCGGTCATAGCCGTGTTTCATCATGAATAAAGCACAGCTATTGACCATTCAGAATCAAGGATTGGAACTAACCGTTTTATAAATAAAATTAAGGGAAGGAATTAATTCAATTAATAGCATAAATAGACATGCATAAATCCCGTAGAATATTTAGGCAGGTGGAGCTGGTGGAGGTGGAGGGGTTCAGAGTAAACTGATAGCAGGCTAAAGGACTAGCTTACAGAAAACAATGAACCAGAATATCTAAATGTAAAGCAAGTGATCTTATTGGCTGCAGGATCATGAGAGACCAATCCGCTTGTTTGGCTCTCTAGATAAAACTCAGGTGTTGGGACCACCCTTGAATATAACTTAAGTTAAGCTCAGCATGTAGCATTAGTGGCATAATGTTCATTTACACACCCAATTTGGTAACACTTTACTTGAAGGGGTGTGCATAAGACTAACATGACACCTTCATAATCATGACATGACATATGTTATGAATATGAAGGAAGTTTTGAGCATGTTTGTTATTAGTTTTGTGCAATTAGTATCACTGTAGTTGATGTCACGAAAAATATTCATGACACAGTTGTAATGCCTCATGACAGCCAATGTCAAAGCCAACCATATGACAGTTTAACTTAATTTTATGTCAAGTTGTCATGACAAAGACACTGACAGGTTATCTTTGTGGTTTATGTCAAGATGTCATAACAAAGACATATACTTGCATTCAAAATGTCATTATTGAGCGAAAGACACTTAAAGGAGTAGTTCACTCTCCTGTTTGAACTTGTTCATCAAAATGAACGAATCTTTTCCAGAGTCAATTCGTTCATTTCGTTCGTTGAATGAACCAAATGACACAAAAAAGATTTGTTCATTTTGATGAATGAGTTCGAACAGGAGAGTCACTGAACGAGCATCACAGAACAGAGCAAGGCGAGCATTTGAGCTTATAAAACTTTTTTTTTTTTAGATGAGCAATCATTTCTCTTGATAAGACCCTTATTCGTCGTCTGGAATCGTTTAAAGCCCTTTGAACAGTTTGCAGTTTGCACTGAAAGGGTCTTTTGGACCTTGAACTGTTTGGTTCCCATTGAAGTCCATTATATGGAGAAAAATGCTGGAATGTTTTCATCAAAAACCTTAATTTCTTTTTGACTGAAGAAAGAATGACATGGATGACATGGGGGTGAGTAAATTATCAGCAAAAGTTTTTTTTTTTAAAGTGAACTACTCCTTTAATGACAGTTGTCATAAACATGCATAAACCTTACTTCATATTCAAGACATATGTCATGTCATGGTTATGAAGGTGTCATGTAAGTCTTATGCACACCCCTTCAAGTAAAGTGTTACCAATAATTTTAACTTGTCCCTCCTTTTCTTTAATAAAAAAACCTTGAGATTAGTAAGGCACTTACAATGGAATTGGGGGCCAATTTCTGAATGGCTTATATGCACAAATATGAAGCTTATGATGATATTATATGAATTCTTCTGTTAAATCTTGTGCATTATTTGAGCTGTAAATTTGCAATATCACTTTTATTGACGTTGTAGGATTTAGGAGCTATGTTGCCATGGAAATAAAGTTGTAGAAATCTAAATATCTTCACTCATAAAAGGTATACAAGTGATTGTGTTACAGTAAAATCAGTCAACAAGCATATTGTTTATGTCTTGTGCCAATACACAGAGTGTTTAAATATTTATGAATTGGCCCTATTCACTTCTATTGTAAGTGCCTCGCTGTAACCCACAGCTTTTTTTTTTATAAAGAGAAGGCAGGACATTTATTGAAGTGAATTTTTGTGGAAATCAACACTAGAATTCCACTTGTTCGTCTCTCTAGATAAAACTCAGGACTCGGGATAACCCTTGAATGTAAGTTAAGTTAAGCTCAGCATGTAGCGTTAGTGGCATTATATTCATTTACACTATTTTTTACACATTGCACACAAATCTGAAATGGCTTTCTCATTCTGGCGAAATCAAATATACACAATAAAACTGTTTTTTATCAGTCTTCACTGAAGCAAAGCTTTGTGTTTACAATGCACTGGGATGATAAACTGAGCGGATCAAGGGAAGAACTAATCATTGGATTGGAAGTTGTGATTAATGGCATCAAATCTTTAAAAGGGTTTTGTTTGAGTCTCTGGAAGCAAGTAAACTACACATCAGCTTTGTTTTCTGGGTATTGTCTGAAGAAAACAGCACTTACTGGATTGCATTGAGTAGAAATTCACAATATTTCCACACAATTTTCTGTTGTCTTCTGTACAACTGTTCACAGAGTCAACATGTTCCATGTACTTACCATAGTAATAACAATAAATTAGGCATCATTGCATACAACTAACCCTAAACCAAAGCCTAATCCTAACTATATAGTAATTACATGCAGTTCATAAATATTACTCTTATATAATATATATTTACACAGTAACAATGACACCTTAAAGGAGAACTTCAGCGCAAAATGAACATTTGGTCTAATTACACATTGGTACCTATTTCGACCGTTCTCTGAGATTTGTTTTCATGATAATCGAATGTAAAGAGTTTCATCTCAAAAACTGTTTAGCGTATACTCTAGTATATGGGGCATATAATAAGTAAAAAGTAATCGCTAGTTTATACCACTAACAAGGCTCAAAATGGCCCCACACTAACACAGTAACATAATGAGTGTCCATACATGCAAAACGAAGCATTGAGAACTTTGTAAGAGTACAGACCGTTTAATAAGAAGATGCGTTATAAAGACAGTCCACTTCGTGTATACAGACAGGAGCCATCTTAGAATATAGTCTCATAAGTCAAACCACGAACGCCGTTCATACAGTTCAGAAGTTTGCTGAACTTCATACAGTTCAGCTCACTCAGCACGACGTTCGTGGTTCGACTATCGAGACTATATTCTAAGATGGCTCCTGTCTGTATACACGAAGTGAACTGTCTTTATAACGTATCTTCTTATTAAACGGTCTGTACACTTACAAAGTTCTCAATGCTTCGTTTTGCATGTATGGACACTCATTATGTTACTGTGTTAGTGTGGGGCTATTTTGAGCCTTGTTAGTGATATAAACTAGCGATTTCTTTCTACTTATTATATGCCCCCATAGTATACGCTAAACAGTTTTTTAGAGATGAAACTCTTTACATTTGATTATCATGAAAACAAATCTCAGAGAAAGGTCGAATAGGTACCAATGTGTAATTAGACCAAAGGTTAATTTTGCGTCGGAGTTCTCCTTTAAAATAAAGTGTAACCTTAAATTGTTTTTAAATGTTTTTACACAAAAGGAGAATATGCACTAGGGAAACGAGGGCAACTTGGCAAGTCAATTATGCAAATGAAGCGTGCCAAGTCGCGTTGACCAATACGCCATTTCATAGGTCGTAGCAGCGAACACACTGAGATGATCATGCTGAATTTCTGACACTGTCAGAACATTATCTTCAGTTACAAGACCGTGACCGTCTCTTTAAAGGGATTGTTCACTTTCAAAATTAATTTTTGGTTTTAGCTTACCTCAGGGGCATCCAAGATCTAAAAACAATATAAATACTGTTCGTTTTCTCACACAAACCGCTTGTTTCGTGTCTTAGGCCATCAATGTGTACTTACGAGTCATTAAATCATGTTTAATTTGGACTTCTCTGTGCATGCTCTTTGAGGTGGTGACCATAGACCTGCATTATATGACTGAGAGAAGAACGGTTTGACCTAAAAATATCAAAATTGAAACTACTGCAGAAACAAAGACACCTACATCTTGGATGCCCCTTGATGTAAGCTAAAACATACCAAAAATTAATTTCAAAGTGAACTATCCCTTTAAGCCTCTCTCACTGTATGACTTAAGAACGTTTTGGAGCCACGACCACAGAAGTCACCATGATTAGTCATCTTTCATCTCGGACAGCCCAAAATCATAGTTTACCGAGCATTAGAGAATGTAGCCGCTAGGTGACGGCTCCAACGCAAGTATGAACACTTTTTTTTTGTGAACTGAAAACTAACCATAGAATACAGTGCTGTGGATTTAGTTTATCTACAGGAGAATGTACTCTAGCACTAATCTAGTTACTGTCAATTGTCAGTTGGTCACTCTAGACAGAAAGAAGCTTCAGCCATGTTACTTGAACTCACAGAGACGCCATTATGTGTCGTACAGAGAGAAGACTGTGAGTCACTGTCAGAGACATGAGACTACTGCATCTTTCACAGAAGGTCTATAGCGCCATCTACTGTTCACATGCATCATGACAACCTGTCATTTTATATTTACAGTCATTTGAACATTTCTTCATGACAGTTATTAAAACAAGCAGTGGTCATCGCCTTTGAATATCAAAACCATCTGTTTAGATCTCGAGTGTATTTGTAGCTTTATATCTGTTGTCCATGAAACAAAATCTGTTAGTGATTTACTTGCTTGTCTTGATGCATATTATCAAACATGCGGCTCTAATGGACATCTTCCTTAGGATGTGGCATTTCAAAATTCTAGTGCTTCTACTAATAATATTAAAAGGTGTAATTGAACAGACTATGCTTACTTTAAAACTGCTCCGTGTCCTTTTACACCCTTTTCTCTTTTTTAACATGGTTGAGAAAAGTGAAAAAGAATGGTTGTCATTTTTAAATGCTATGTTGAATCCCAAAACAGAATTTAGAACTGTACATGCTTTGCACAGAACAAAATATTGAAATCTTTTAAGAATTTTTGTTTATGACTTGGTGCGCCTTTTATTAATAAAATATACACAAATTAATATATAATATTTAATTTTGACTAGTTCTCTTTGGCCAAATTAGAAATGTTTCTACTGCACTTGTGAATCATAGCCATGTCTCATGAATCAGAGGGGTAAATAACATATACCACTTTTCCACCAAAAAAGAACTGGTTCGGAACTGGTGCTGGTTCAAAGTTGGTTTTGGAGTTGGTTCAATTTGCGAACCGCTTCAGAACCTGTTTGTTTTTCCACTGACTAGAGCGCCCAGGGAACGACGTCGTTACGTCACTGTGTACGTCGCCATATGTTTTAGCTAGAAACGCTTGCAAGTGCAACATTACTTCAGGATTATATCGAACTTGTGTACCAAGAAGGGTTTAAAAACCATTGAAATATGTAAGTCTTTTAATCTTTTCCTTTGATATGTAATCTTTTCTGATAAGTTATGTACCCCTGTCTTGTGTCTTTTTACTTTCCATTTATTTGTTCTATATTGTGACCATTTTCTTCTTTGCTTATAATGTTTAAAAAAATAATAAAAATAAATAGAAACGCTTGCACAAATTTAAGCATAACAATTACAAAGGCAGACTCCATCGTGTTTCTGCTATTGTTTCTCTTGGCTTTGCGGTCCTTTGTTATAGTCCGAAGATGTTTAGAACACATCTAAACCCGCCCCAGCTCCCGACGGTAAGCATGACAGGGTAAAAGAACGGTTCTAGTCCAGCAAAGAGTTGGTGCCGCTTTGGAACCAGTTCTCCTGGCCGAACCGGTTCTTTGGCTGTCGAAACACAAAGAACAGGTTCAGAGCGCAGGCACCGGCTTCCGAACCGGCTCTCAAAATGCTTTGGTGGAAAAGGGATAGTTCACTTTGAAATTAATTTTTGATATGTTTTAGCTTACCTCAAGGGCATCCAAGATGTAGATGTCTTTGTTTCTACAGTAGTTTCAATTTTGATATTTTTAGGTCAAACCGTTCTTGTCTGTCAGTCATATAATGCAGGTCTATGGTCACCACCTCAAAGAGCATGCACAGAGAAGTCCAAATTAAACATGATTTAATGACTCGTAAATGTAAGTACACATTGATGGCCTAAAGACACTGAAACGAGCGGTTTGTGTGAGAAAACGAACAGTATTTATATCATTTTACCTCTTGTAACCACAGCCATGTCCAAGTGATCAGAGGGCACGGGCGCTTCGGCTCTGCGCAAGCGCCGGAAAGCCCCGGAAGTGATCTCTTGCATGTGTACGTCACTCGTTGTTTACACAGAGATTTCAGAAGTGTTATCTTTCACTGTGAAGATCTAAACATATTTAGATATACAGGAAATTGCAATGGAAGACGATTTCAATATATAATTAGACAACGTTGATTTTTTTTTTTCGCAACCGCGCAAGAGATCACTTCTGGGGCTTTCCGCCGCTTGTGCAGACTGAAGTGCCTGCACCCTCAGATCACTTGGACGTGGCTGTGGTTACAAGAGGTAAAAACGATATAAATACTGTTTGTTTTCTCACACAAACCGCTCGTTTCGTGTCTTAGGACATCAATGTGTATTTACATTTACAAGTCATTAAATCATGTTTAATTTGGACTTCTCTGTGCATGCTCTTTGAGGTGGTGACCATAGACCTGCATTATATGATTGACAGACAAGAACGGTTTGACCTAAAAATATAAAAATTTAAACAACTGCGGAAAACAAAGACACCTACATCTTGTATGCGCCTTGAGGTAAGCTAAAACATACCAAAAATTAATTTCAAAGTAAACTATCTTTAAGGTAAAATCGTACAATGCAGAACACCTGTTTCAACATGTTAATCAGTTGTTCCCTCTTTCTCCTTTAAAAGTCAATCCAAGTTACATTTTTTAGCATCTATGAAGAACCTTTAACATCTATATGACCTTATCATTGCACAAAAGATTCTTTATAGTAGAAAAATTCTCGAATTTTCAATAAAATACAATATGCTATTTGTCAGTGTTAACGATTAAAAAAGAACCACATCTTCCAGATTTCATTTTTCTGGTTTAAAAATAGAAATATCAATGGACACAAAAGTACACAACTCAAAATAGCGTTGTCCTTTCAATTTGATGAAAAAGCTTATGTGATTTAGAGACCAGAGTAAACAGATCTGAATCTAGACAAACAACATAACTGCAGTTGTGTTATTTCTAGGGTTGCAAAATTCCAGGGAATTAACAGGAATAAGTGGGAATAAATGGTAGTTCCCTTGAATGGCAGTCTATAACAGAAAACTTCAAAATTAAAATTCTGTCATTCACTCACCCTTAAATTTGTTTCAAGTTATTTTTTCTGCACAAAAGAAGATACTTTGAAGAATTTTGGTAACCAGACAGTTGACTGACCCCATTGACTACCACAGTATTTTTATTCCTACTATGGAAGTCAATGGGACCCATAAACTGTCTGGTTACCACCATTCTTCTGTTCAGCAGAAGAAAGAAATTCATAGAGGTTTGAAACAACTTGAGGGTGAGTACATGATGACAGAATTTTAATGTTCATTTAAGTGAACTATCCCTTTAAACCAAGATTATGCTGCAAGATGTGGATGTTTTTTTCCAGCTAGATTTAAACAACCAGAATGCAAATTCAGTTGAAATGCTACCATGCAAATTCCTCCATCACATGCACACAGCAACATTTTATGTTTATGGCTGATACATTTTATAAATCAGCCCAATCGCTCTGGAATCAGAGGATTTTTTTAAAATACTTTTTTCCCCCCAAAAATGCCTCAACTAGGGTTGCAAAAGGGTGGAAAAGTTCTTTTCATGGGAAGTTAAGCTATTTCATATGATTTGATGACTTGAACTGTTGACTTGAAAAGTCAAAAGAATTAGTAGATCCGGTCAAACTTGTTTCACGTCATTTCTCTGGTACTCCAAGTTGATTTTGGACAGGATATGAGTATAATTACTTCCACTTCATGAAGTCCAGTGACAAAGATGTTTTGACTTGCAGGATTGCAAAACGACTTACAACATTCTTCTAGAACAAAATAATTGGTGAAAAGATTACTCATATCATTCTTTTCAAAGGCAGAGTAAATACACAGCTATTTATGTGTGAAAATATTAACCTTGGGTTATGAAGCCCAGCAACTCTGAATTACCGTGCCAAATGAATCCAGTGAGGGTTCAAGCATGGCATCTCAGAAGGCTGAATCTTATCACAAACAAAGCTGTTGTTCATTCCAGCTGAGAACCGCCCTGCCAAGACCTTGTCATATCAACAGATAGTTTAATCTCACCCGCACAGAAAGCCAAGAGCCTTGATGTCAGACTGACCAACATTTAGCCTTGATGGTGTATGAATGTGTGTGTGATTGTAAAGCGCTTTGGTGGCCATTGGGTCTATGAAAGCGCTATATAAATGCAGTCCATTTACCATTTACCATTTAATTGCACCCCAAATACGAACCACAGATAAAACTGAAGTCATTTTAAATTGTTCTTGTCATGTTTTTTTACATTTATTTCCTCAGCATTCACATGGGGTAACTGTGTTTTACATTTTGAACGTTTCTTGTCTCTTTGTTTAGTATTCTCACACCCTGTGAGCAATTAATTTTCATGACGATTACTAGATAACAGCAAAAACAAAAAGAGCAAGACCAAAAACATACTTTACACAAGTACACAAATCTCCGCGTTTTGAAATTGGTTACATAATTTGCAATGCAATAACGCGTAAATCCATTCATGGGAATTTATTTCCTACGTGCACTTTTGTTCTTTATCTGGTGTTGTTTTTATCTGATATTCCTAGTCATTTTCACAACTCATTTCCTACCAGCAATCTCAGTAATATTTCCAAGTTTTAAAAATAAAAGGTTGTGTTAAAGGGATACTTCACCTCTGGAAAGATAAAGGGTCATTTATGTAGAAGAAATGTGAAATTATGTTTGAATTTGGAGCTTTCTAGACTGAGAAAAGCCTGAAAATGTATTTTTAGCTTATGTGGATGAAAGACAACAACTCCCAGAATGCACTTGCTTCGCTGCCCTAGGAGGCCACGCCTACCGGTAACAGAGCGCAGTAGTTAAACAACAAGTCTAGGCTACTAGTGAGTCTCTGTGATGAGTCTGCCAGAAAATGTGTTTCGAGATCGCCCAAAAAATGCCCCTCGGCTTTTGCCTTCTACAGTCGCCATTCATCATGTTTACTGTGGCGAGCAGGACGAGTGAGGGCCGCGGAGAACGGCGCGAGGCTGGTGGCGTGATTACCGATGAGCGACACCTGTGAGACGCACCTGTCGCATATCTCTCACGGAGGAGCGGGAATTTTGTTAGCAATGTTAAAACGCACATCAACCGATCACTTGTTTAGCGTTCATGTAAACACTACATTCAGATTCACCAATCAGAATGAATTCAGTTAGACTGAAACAAAAGCTGTGCATGTAAACAATGAATGGCGACTGCAGAAAGCAAAAGCTGAAAAAGAGGATGGTAACCCCTACTACTCAGCTTTCTCCACAGAACAAGAGCCTGCTAGCTTAGCTTCCAAATCAAGATGGCCGACACTATGTGTTCATTCTGTGAGTGAGATCTCCCTCTATGGGCGGGTCGAGGACATGCGGGACAGACCCAACTACTGACTGTAGTCTTTAGCCTCTGGCCAAAAATCCTCTGATGACGCAAAATGACGATTTTTGTGTCATCTAAATCTCTCGTCTCAGGGGATATGAGGCTGGAAAGCATGTTAATTTGAAAATTCTACATGTTTTCTACTAATACAAAGCTTAATGCTAAATCCTGAAGTATCCCTTTAAGGTAACGTTTATGTAAAACCACCCAGCCCTTACCTTGTATTTGCCCTGATCACAGCCACACAGGGTGCTCTCCATGGTGTAACTGCGCTGTACTCCGATCTCTCTCCAGACCACCACACGTGCCGTGGCTTCTTTAGAGCGCTCGACGACAAAACTGCAGCTGGACAGGCTGAACGCTGGAGCCATCTGAGACAGCAGCTTAGGCAGAGTCTAAAACACACGAGAAGTGGCATTTACATGACCAAATCAACACTGATAAAGAGTACACTTTTCAGACTATGTTTTATGCTGCCTTTATAAAACGGTTAGTTCCATTCTTGATTCTGATTGGTCAATAGCTGTGCTTTATAAAACACGGCTATGACCGCTTCACCCAACGGTTCTATGTATCAATGCGCAACACTGCAGTTCTATGTTGTTTTTATTTGAGAATTCATGCATATTACTGTTATACTATTGTTGCTGTGCATGGTCAGGGACTATTTTTTCTAGCGGAAGGAAGGCTTTTAGTGATTTTTCTTCATGAAAAGTTGCATTAATATATATTTTTTTACTTTAATATTTCTATTGTGTGGTAACCGTTTTATAAAAAGCAGTAAGGTACTTAAGGCAAGTGCTGTATGGTGAATAAGTAACGGATTATCACTCCCATGCCCTTCAGCCATTACTTATTCACAATACAGCACAGCCTCTCTTACCTTATTTCTTACTTAAAGAATGTTGAACATGTAAAAAGGCATAATAGTTCCTCTTTAGTGTGTAATGTCGCTGTTTCGAGTATGAAAAGGGTCTGCAAATTTCCAAAGCACAAAGTCACTCAAATAGGATTTATTCTCTATATCAGTGTTTCCCAACCTCGTTCCTGGACACCACACATCAAACTCTTCCTAATCAAACACCTGATTCAACCCATTACATTTTTATCAACATTTATCCTGTTCTAGAGCCCCAAAATAATATCAAGACTAAAAGAGACATAATAGGTCCTGTTTAAAAGAATAATCCTCCCAAAAACATTACAACTCAAGGCCCGTACACACCAGGACGAATATCAGCGCGCGTTATTCGTCAGCGTTTTTCAACTCGTTTTTTTTGTGGTTTCACACCTAAGCGTTTTTCGCTGACGATGAGCCGAGTGAACATGCAAATTCATTCCCTGACATTAGATGGTGCCCATTTGCCATGCAATACCACTCCATAACATCTATCTTTTATCAAGATGTGTGTAGTCCCTGTCACGTTTGTCATATAGTTCTTTGTTCTAGCACTCAACGAGAACAGCAGCTCTACGTTCATCTTGCCTTGCATCTTCCTCGTCTTATTTCTTCCTGGCTGTGTAGACGGCGACGTGTATATCTTCTTACCGTATGTGTGTCTCGGCAAGACCGTTTTGTGTTTGAGCGCCTCCAAGTTGTGTTTTACTGTCTCTTCAGAAGCTCCAAACACACGAGCAAAAGCGCCAATTTAATTGGTCGAATAGTTTTTGCACGCGGCGCGTCAAACAAAAAAAAAACAAGGCGTTTTTTTTTTTTAAATGACGCTTTTACGTGTTGGTGTGAACACTCATATTGGTGCCCTTTGTTTAGTCACGAGGCGTTAAACGTCGGCGAATAACGCGCGCGAAATTCGTCCCGGTGTGAACAGGCCTTCAGGCCCTGTCCACACTACTGCGTTTCGTTTAAAAATGGAGAACTTGTGCTATGTTTGCACCTCCCGTCCAGACTAAAACAGAAAAAAACGAAGACCTTAAACGGAGAAGTTTAG
Source organism: Hybognathus amarus (assembly GCA_030378365.1). Lineage (NCBI taxonomy): Eukaryota > Metazoa > Chordata > Actinopteri > Cypriniformes > Leuciscidae > Hybognathus > Hybognathus amarus. Next base: position 638,124 of record JAQIUQ010002116.1, read on the forward strand.
AAACGCTGCAGCTTCGTTTTGTGTTTTGAATCTCTGGAGGGCGTTTGAATCTTTTAGTGAAGACGGGACAAAATGGAGGAGTTTAGAAACGATGACACAGAGGCTCACGCTCGGCTCTATGATTGGGTGTCATCAGTCATGACGTGTCCTTCCCTGATTCGTCAGCCATCGTTTACACCGACACGCGCATGCCCAGTGTTGGTGAATGGTCACGTGATCTGCGTTTGTGGACGGAGATCAAATCTAATACGCAGATAAAACGCTGGTGTGGACAGAGATCGATATTCGTCTTCAATTCTCCGTTTTAAACGAAAACGCAGTAGTGTGGACGGGGCCTCAACCTCATGACATTTTGAAATCACATTTTAAATCTGAGAAACCTATTTATCCCTTTAATACATACAAAAACATCTGCAACATTTATCAAATATCTTCTTCCGTGTTGCGCATAAGCATTTCCAATTTTGGGTCAGCAATTCCTTTAGTGTACTGTAAGACCCTTATTCATCGTCTGGTGTCGTTTAAAGCCCTTTGAAGCTGCACTGAAACTCTCTTTTGGATCTTGAACCGTTTGGTTCCCAATGAAGTCCATTAAATGGAGAAAATCCTGGAATGTTTTCATCAAAAGCCTTAAAGGGTTAGTTCACCCAAAAATGAAAATTAAGTCATTAATTACTCACCCCATGTTGTTCCAACCCTGTAAGACCTTCGTTCATCTTCAGAACACAAATGAAGATATTTTTGATTAGATCTGAGAGCTGGATCACTCCTCCATAGACTGCCTAAGGGACTGGCTCTTGACGGCTCATAAAGTCATTAAAGAAAATGTTTAAATATTCCATGTGCCTACAGTGGCTCAATTATAAGTTTATCAAGCGACAAGACTACTTTGTGTGCGAAAACATAAATAACGACTTTATTTGACTATTCCATTACTTCCTATGGGCGCATGCGAGAACTAGATGACGACGTTCTTCCTCGACTACTTTTTGTATACCAGAAGTATTACCGCCACCTACCGTATAAGATGATGTGCTGATATAGCCGGAGCGCGATCATCATCTTATACGGTAGGTGGCGGTAATACTCCTGAAGCGGTGAGCAGCCGGTAACAAGAAGTAGTCGAAGAAGAACGTCGTCATCTCAGTTCTCGCGCATGCGCCCATAAGGAAGTAATGGAATAGTCAAATAAAGTCGTTATTTATGTTTTTTCGCACAAAAAGTAGTCTTGTCGCTTGATAAACTTATAATTGAGCCGCTGTAGGCACATGGAATATTTAAACATTTTCTTTAATGACTTTAATGGGCCATCAAGAGCCAGTCCCTTAGGCAGTCTATGGAGGAGTGATCCAGCTCTCAGATTTAATCAAAAATATCTTCATTTGTGTTCCGAAGATGAACGAAGGTCTTACGGGGTTGGAACAACATGGGGTGAGATAATTAATGACTTAATTTTCATTTTTGGGTGAACTAACCCTTTAATTTCTTTTCGACTGAAGAAAGAAAGACATGAACATCTTGGATGACATGGGGTGAATAAATTATCAGCAAAAGTTTTTTTTTTAAAGTGAACTACCTTTAATGAGGACCATACATGTGAATAACCCATTTTTTCCCCATAAATGTTCTGAATGGACAGTTGAGCTGTGTGTTGTGACTGTCAGATTATATCTAAATAATACATCAAACTTGATGACTATATGAAGCGTGCAGATGTGTTACCCTGTATCCAAGGTCCTCTTGTAGGTCAACAGTGCTGGTGTTGACATTGGTCTGCCACACCGTCTCCTTAATACTACAGCCGTACATGAAAACATTCTTCTTACGTGAATGGCCGTGATAGTCGCAGAACACCTAAACAGACAAACACACACTGCTGGTGTCATTACACAGTTTACACCAGATTCTCTCATTGACAGCATGACGCTCTCTCACCAGAGGAGTTCTTCCTGTAGCTCTGAGGTACTGCAGGAGACTCTTGGAGTGGTAGATGGTGGGATGAAGCTCGATGTTGGGGTTCTGCCACTGTCTGTTCAGATCCTCCCCACTCAGAGAACAACGATGACTGCAACGTGGCCATGAAGAAGATTGAAATATGTGATTGAAGTATTGCAGTTTCTAAAAGTGGTAACACTGCGTGATAACATAGTGTTAACAAACAGTATCATAATATCTGCATCGTTTTTAAAATGCAGTATATTTTCCTGCCCATATACATGTAGTACATTTAAAAAATAAAAATCGTGGTGGACGTGATTTTGTTGTTTGCTGACATACTTTCCGTTGATGACCCCGTCAGGGTTGAGCATGGGGATGATTTTGAAGATGTAGCTCTCTCGTAGACTTTGGGCTTGAGGACTGCAGCTCATGAGAAACTCCAGAGTGCCCTTCATCACCCAGCTAGAGTTAGTCTCTCCGGGATGCACCCGGCAGACAGAAACACCACTGGACGGCTTCCTACAAACACACACATTACAGCATAGCTGAGCGAGTCGCACTCATTCACGGAGACTGAAACGACAATCACATTATGGACTGTTTGCATAAGAGAATGCATGGAGAGCCTGAGTGAGTTCATGCACAAGGAGTGCTGCTAAGGTGCATGTAACAGCACACATAAGCAAGTGCTTTCAAGAATGCATGCATAAGAAAGTGCATCATGAGAGGTGGAAATAATAATCGAACTAGGATCCATGTGAATGAGATTCACACGCTTAAGTGTGAGCATGTGACTTCGCATGCATGTACATCAGCGGGCATGCAAAAGTGCATGACAGTGTTCGTGACACTCGTTTGTTGTATGACGTATGTGGGAGCGCAAATGAGTGAGTACGTATCTTAGAAAGTGTATTTGAGCATGTGCATGTGAGAGCGTTCATGGGAGTGAGTGCATGTGAGTGTGCATAAGGAAGCATGTAAATGTTTGAGAGTGAGTGCATGTGAGCATGCATAAGAACACATGACTGTGTTCCTGAGAGTGCATGTGAGCATGCATCAGAGAGAGTGCATTTGAGCATGCATAAGAACACGTGACCCGCATTCACGAGAGTGCATGTGAGCATGCATGTGAGTGTTCATCAGAGAGTGCATGTGCGCATGCATGTGAGGGTTCATCAGAGAGAGTGCATGTGAGCATGCATAAGAACACGTGACCACATTCCCAAGAGTGCATGTGAGCATGCATGTGAGTGTTCATCAGAGAGAGTGCATGTGAGCATTTATAGAGAACACATGTGACCACGTTCCCAAGAGTGCATGCGAGCATGCATGCGAGCGTTCATCAGAGTGCATGTGAGCATGCATAAGAACACGTGACCACGTTCACAAGAGTGCATGCGAGCATGCATGTGAGGGTTCATCGGAGAGTGCATGTGAGCATGTATAAGAACGTTACCACGTTCCCAAGTGTGCATGTGAGCATGCATGTGAGTGTTCATCAGAGAGTGCATGTGAGCATGCATAAGAACACATGTGACCGCGTTCACGAAAGTGCATGTGAGCATGCATGTGAGTTCTCATCAGAGAGTGCATGTGAGCATGCATAAGAACACGTGACCACGTTCACAAGCGTGCATGTGAGCATGCATGTAAGTGTTCATCAGAGAGTGCATGTGAGCATGCATGTGAGGGTTCATCAGAGAGTGCATGTGAGCATGTATAAGAACGTGACCATGTTCCCAAGAGTGCATGTGAGCATGCATGTGAGTGTTCATCAGAGAGTGCATGTGAGCATGCATAAGAACACATGTGACCGCGTTCACGAAAGTGCATGTGAGCATGCATGTGAGTGCTCATCAGAGAGTGCATGTGAGCATGCATAAGAACACGTGACCACGTTCACAAGCGTGCATGTGAGCATGCATGTAAGTGTTCATCAGAGAGTGCATGTGAGCATGCATAAGAACACATGTGACCGCGTTCACGAAAGTGCATGTGAGCATGCATGCGAGTGCTCATCAGAGAGTGCATTTGAGCATGCATAAGAACACATGTGACCACGTTCCCAAGAGTGCATGTGAGCATGCATGTGAGTGTTCATCAGAGAGAGTGCATGTGAGCATGCATAAGAACACATGAGACCGCGTTCACAAGAGTGCATTTGAGCATAAATGTGAGTGTTCATCAGACAGTGCATGTTGAGCGTGCATGAGGACACAAGCAAGTGTGTTCATGAGTCAATGCATGTGATTCGTGTTCATTAGAGAGTGTGCATGTGAGTGTTCATAAGAGTGAAAACGTGAGCGTGCTCATTAGAGAGAGTGCATGTGTGTGTGCATGAGGAATCATATGAGAGAGTTCATTAGAATCTATGTGAGCGTGCATGAGGACACGTGAGAGAGATCATGGGAGTGAGTGCATGAGCATGCATGTGAGATTAGAGTGTGCATGTGTGCATGCATGAGGTTGCATGTGTGAGTGTTCATGAAAGTGAAAGCTAAAGAGCGTGTATGCAAGAGTGTGTAAGAATGCATGTGAGTGTTCATGTGAGCGTGAGAGTGGGTTTATGTGATTCATGAGAGTGAATGAATTTAAAGCAACACTAAGTAAGATTTTTTACCTAAAAATAATGTTTTAAAAATCGTTTCAGTGGGTCATCAAGTCATGACATGGTGAAATGCACTTATGCCTCCGCTTTGCGATCCTTTATCTGATATATCCACGCATTTCTGTAGTCTGAATGAGACATAAGAAAACTACAAATTTGACTTGCTTTTACAACCTGTAGGGTGACCGCAGAGGAAAAGTTACTTGGTGTTGCTTTAAGAGTACATGCTGTTTATTACCCACTAAACCAGGGGTTAAGTTCCATCCTTACTCGAACACAATATATCTGTAGTTTTTAAATAAGCCTGAAGGACTTGATTCGCTGGACCAGGTGTGTCAAATTAGGGTTGAAGCTAAACCCTGCAGGGCTGTGGTCTTATAGGAACCCCTGCACTAAACTCATTGCTATTTCTGTATGTTTATCAGTGATGTTCCTGTGTGTGTGTTACATACTGAACTGGCTGATATGCTCATCGCTGGAGGATTCTGGCATGGCTGTGATGGTGAGTAGGGGACAGCTGTTTCCTCCCAGCGTTTCACACAGATCCTCCTGTCTGTAGTAGATCTGAGGAGTACTCAAAGCACTCAACTTCTGCAGATGCATCTAAACAAATGAGGAACAAAATCAAACTGAATCCTACTATATATCATGCAAGATTAGGATGGTAAAATCAAGGTATATTGAATGGGGGCAGATTTACTAAACAGTGGAAATTAGTGTGAGTGAGCAATTTAAAAACAGTGCAAATGGAAGTTTAAAGTGCTGCGCATGATCTACTCACAATGACCAACTCAATCTACCAGTTGGCGACTGGTTTAACAAATGCTTTTTCGTGTGGCAAATGACAAATTTTGTTACAGCACATCACAGTATATAATATGTTGTATTCTGTTATATAAGACCCAACTTTATGTACCAAAACGGTCATTCTACATAGACTAAAGTACAACTGTAACCAACAAAGTACATAATTTTAGTATATGAGTTATATCATGTGAGGAATACTATTTACTAGGGCTGTTTTCGACTAAGGATTTTCATAGTCGAATCTGATTCGTTAGATTTTGCCGTAGTCGACTGATAGTCGAACCTTTTTTTTTTAGATAGGTCAGTAGCAGCTATATTTTTTCCATTTCAAACAAAAGAGATGGACGTATGCACATTAGGCTATTCGTTCTGTGTTTTATTTGTCTAAACATGTTTAGGCTATGTTTAGGTAGCCTAGTATTTTTCATGTTTTTATCACGCAATCATGTTTTTGATGCGGTGGTGGGCTTGTAACTTGTAATTTAACGCTTTAGCCTAAGGGTAGCAGCGGCGCTGCCGAAAATAAAAAGCTGTCACAAAGACCAAATATATAGCAAGGAGACATTTTAATTGTTTATTAATAAAGATGAAGTTGACGATGCTGCCGCGATCTTCGCAGGTGCATGCGCCAGAGAGAAACGCACCGTTAATTTCATAAGCAGAGAGCATTACGTTTTCTTTCGTTTTGAATCGTTTTATTTACAAGTAGACATTTCAATATAGATATTTAGGTCTGTGGAGTAGACTATACGTATACGCTGAGTTGCAGTAGTTATATTTATGAGACGAGCTTCGGTGCCTCCGTTCCTTGATTATCAGTAGCCTAATAATCCAATATTATGAAGCTGCAGACTCAGAGCCTGCATCTACAGTCCCCCACCGAGAGTCCCGCATTCTCAGACCCCTCGTTTTTCGAACACAGCGCCTCCTGCTGTTCGAAAGATCGAATAACACCCGCACACAGAGTACAGCGCGCGCTTATCCAAATGCAATTAAAAACAATATGCAATATTACAGTCTCCAAATAAATGATCCAATAAATATTTGCGTTCTCTGCTTAATGCATGTACAAAAAAAAACTCATTGTTACTGATGGAAGGGATAGAATTACAGATTGAACTATCTTCTGAAAAATAGTATGTGATATAAGATTGCTACAATGTTTTTTTTTATTCAAATTCAAAATGTTCTTTCATTTCAACCTATAATGGTCTAATTAACATTACCATGCTAACATTACAAAATCTGTTTTTTGATATTTTGAATGTGAAGCAAAACAACTCAGAATAGACAAAACTCCAATAATAAACAATTCTGTACTTTATTTAATGATCACCTAAACATCATCTTGCTGTAAAGAAAAAATTTGTTCGTGACTTTACTTTTCGTCTTCAGTTGCATTAAAAAAAACTCATTTATAAGTCGCTTTGCATAATCATAAAATTATATGTTGCTGGGTTCGGCAGGGGCAACTCCATCAATGTATGGTGTAGGCTACCCTGGAATATAGCCTACAGCTATAGCTATCAAAATATTTTCGGGGGAAGAGGTCAAAAAAACATACATTAACGGCTCAAATCTTGTTACAAACTATCTTTACAAATATTAAATGGACTTCATATGTTGTATCGTTGAGCTAAATTCGTTTTATTAAAAAGTAAATCAAACGAGTAGGCTACTACGATTCGCTAAATAAAATTGAAGATAGCCTACTCACGTTTTGGCTTAAGTTCTTCACATGTTCTTCACATGTTTATCCGATACAATTTGATAGGGGGCGCTGTCTCGAAAAACGAGGGGTCTGAGAATGCGGGACTCTGGGTGCAGGGGACTGTAGATGCAGGTCTCCGAGTCTGCAGCTTCATACTACTCTAATAATCTGCTTTTCCTTCTTATTGATTAAATCAAGACAATTGGTTGACAAAACATTAATTAAAATCAAGAAAAAAAATATAAAAAAACGAAATTCACTTTAAAGAAAGGCTTTGTGCTTTTCTGTTTGAGGTCTGTGAGAGTTTTAAAGCAGTCTTTAAGTGCTGCTTCAGAGCGCTCGTGTCCGTCGGAGAACTGTCACGTATGTAACATTGTTTTTTCCTCTGTGAACACGAAAAATAATATTTTATGTTTTGTGGAGAGCCAACCCTTCCTCATCTGATTTGAGCAGTGTAATTCACAGAATTACAAAAAATATATTTTGCCTCCTAAAACTTAAAGATTTTTTGTCGCGCATGAATGCTTATGCATCCACTAGATGTGTTGGGAATGTAAGAGTTAAGAGTTAAGAGTTAAGAGTGTTAAGAGTGTTAAGAGTGAGCGCTCGTGAGCGGGAGACACACATAACCTGATTTAAACGAGGTTGAACTGGCCTGTACTATAACGTTCATAGTCGAATCAGACCTCTCCGAATTGAATCGTCGAATCCTCGACTATTAGAAGTCAGCCCTACTATTTACACTAATGTGCTTCTTGATAAGACACATTCAGGTATTCCTGTGCATAAACTGTTGCATCAATTAAAGGAGGGTACATTTGTATAGTACCTTCAGCATCGAGTAGGTGTATGGATAATGATAGGCAAAGTAGCAAACATCATCTTTATGCTGAAAGGTCACAGTGAAGGTCATAGTGAAGTATGATTTGCCCTTTTGCCCTCCGGCTGCAATGGAGCTTCGTGAGAAATGATTCCTAGATGATAAGAATAGAGGCCAATGCATGACAACCCACAAATCAAAGTAATTTTACAGACTATAATACAATATACAAAATAAAAGGATGGTACTAACTTGTAGTAGCAGATGTCTGATCCTGTTCTAACCCATTGGGGCCTGCCGTTGATGGCATCCTGTACGGAGTACATGAGCACCTGCATACCTGTCACATCATAGGAAAAAACAGACAATCACACCCTGACTCTAAAGATGGCTAGAGATGGGTTGACTAAGTACATTTAAGTAGCTGAACACTATACAACATCCAAACATACTCTGCATTACACAATGACATTCTAGTTTTAGCACAATTCATAACACTTCATACTTTAGGACTGGATTATTAAAGGGATAGTTCACTTTAAAATACATTTTTGGTATGTTTTAGCTTACCTCAAGGGCATCCAAGATGTTGGAGTCTTTGTTTCCGCAGTATTTTTCGGAAACCGTTTTTGTCTGTCAGTCATATAATGGAGGTCTATGGTCACCACCTCAAAGAGCATGCACAGAGAAGTCCAAATTAAACATGATTTAATGACTTGTAAATGTAAGTACACATTGATGGCCTAAGACATGAAACGAGCGGTTTGTGTGAGAAAACAAACAGTATTTATATTGTTTTTACCTCTTGTAACCACAGCCACGTCCAAGTGATCTGAGGGTGCAGGTGCGTTGTGAATAAATACTGTTCGTTTTCTCACACAAACCACTTGTTTCGATGTCTTAGGCCATCAATGTGTACTTACAAATTATGTTTAATTTGGACTTCTCTGTGCATGCTCTTTGAGGTGGTGACCATAGACCTCCATTATATGACTGACAGACAAGAACGGTTTGACCTAAAAATATCAAAACTGAAACTACTGCGAAAACAAAGACACCTACATCTTGGATGCCCTTGAGGTAAGCTAAAACATACCAAAAAATTAATTTCAAAGTGAACTATCCCTTTAATAATCCAGTTTGACATTTGAATGAAACTACTCTAGTACACAAACACAGATGTGAATGGCGATAGAGTGCGTTTCTGGACTAACGCTTGAAATGACCCACCGTAATTGAATTGGCTGTTAGACTTCTCACAGTTGATTATATTGAATCGGTAACGAACTCCAGGACGCATATTGCCCACCTCTGAAATAGAACCACTGGTGATAGTGATTACTATTGATGTCCGAGTTCAAGATCAAGTCATACTCAAACCTGCCGATAGAAAAAGGCAATGCACAGAACAGAAAAATAAGAAACGGCTTCATTTTATGAACAACAACAAAAATGCTTATTCTGCACGTACTTTCTGACTTGCATTGCTTTCCGTAGGTTTCCAGACTCAAATTTAGAGTTGAACTTGAGAGACTCCCCATTGTCAATAACTGGACAACTGAGTAGACAAATAAATTTAACTTATTTCACATATTTAGAATAATAAAAACAAAAAACAAAGACAGTGTGCATGTGTATTAAACAATAAATGTGGTCATATCTGTGATATTCCATAAACCTGAGCAATTAGTTATAAAAAGAAATCTAACAGAGATATCAAAAAGTGTTGGTTTATAAATACAGTTTTTTTCCAGCTTCTACCAGTGTATATACCAGATGATCAAATATTCTCTGTTATAGTACAGGCTAATGAATGCTTGAATCTGATTGATATACAAACGTTCAAAGGTGTGCAATTATTTTCAGGAAAATGTACCAAGACCACTTTCATTAAAAATAGGCGAAATAAATCAAAAGCTATTAGGACTATGAAATTGTCACAAGTTTTGACCAGAAGTTGCACACTGACCTCTGATTGTCCAAGTCATATACAACTTTATCGATGATGTCACTGGGGTGAATGAGCCTCTCAATATCCTGGAAGATCTTCATTCTGTTGAAAAAAGAATAGTTTCATTCAAAATGTTTAATTCTGTCATCATTAAAGAGGTTAGTTCACTCAAAAATGAAAATTCTTCATCATTTACTCTCCCTCATGTTGTTCCAAACCTCTGTGTGTTTATTTGTTCTGCTGAACACAAAGAAAGATATTTGGAAAAATGTTTTAATCAATCAGATCTCAATCCCCATTGACTACCATAGTAGGAAAGAAATACATACTATGGTAGTCAATGGGGATTCAGATCTGATTGATTAAAACATTCTTCCAAATATCTTCCTTTGTGTTCAGCAGAACAAATAAACACATAGAGGTTTGGAAAAACATGAGGAAGAGTAAATATTGACAGAATTTTAATTTTTGGGTGAACTATCCCTTTAACTTACTAATTTTGTTTCTTCCATGGAGCACAAAATGAGATGTTCTGAATAATGTTCTTGTCCACTCAAAACATTCAGCGAGTTAAGTTAACTTAAATTGTCGGTTTGATCGTCACATAAACCTTTCTTATGTCTTCAGCAGTGTTGGGGAAGCTACTCTGAAACTGTAGTTTGACAAGCTACAAGCTACTCTGGAAGTTAAAGTAGTTTAACTACAGTCAAGCTACCCGTTTAGAAAAGTAGTTAGCTACACTACAAGTTACAATCAAAAAGTAGCTAGCTACATTGAAACTACTTTTGCTTTTTGAACAACGTATATTATAAATAACTGAATAAGTGTCTGAGGAATGTTTTAAGTAAAATATTTAGAGTTTAAAACAAGGCAATGTAATTACGATTTCAAAGAGTATTGTTTTATTACACACAACACTAAAATATCTCTGACTGTTTGTCAAAAGTGCAACAAATAGCCTACAACATTGCAAGAACGAAATATAGCCTACATCCAACGTAAATTGAACGTAGAACATTTTCTAAAAATATTGATTGAAATTGGACAATTAAGGCCATGGGTAATTAACGTTAGTTGTTTCTCCATCCTCCAAATCTGCCGTCACGTCTTGCTATATAATCATAATATGGGTGCGTCAACCCACTTCTGTACGTCAGTGAACCGTTAGCCGCAAGATCCGTCATTAAACAACAGGTGGCGATAATGGCAAAAATGAGTTTGTAATCTAACAAGAAAAAGAATATCTTGCATCGCGCTGATTCGCGCAAGCTCGACAATGTAGCAATGTAGCTTTTGCTCGCGCTACACCGCTACTTGCTGCAAAAAGTAGTTAGCTACTGGAAAAGCTACACTGTTTAAAAAGCAACTGAGCTACTGCCAAGCTACTGAAAAATGTAGTTAATTTAGTAGCGTCGCTACTTGTAGTTAACTACTCCCCAACACTGGTCTTCAGAAGATTTGGAATAGAATTCAAAAGACACTTTAATCATGCTTTTTTGGTGTTTTTGGAGCTTGATTGACAGTCCCTTTCATCATGGAACATTTAGCTGAACATCTCCTTATATGCTCCACTCCAAAGGGTCTGGAATATCATAACAGAATTACATAGAAATTAGAGGTTTTGTGGTAACACTTTACTTGAAGGGTGTGCATAAGACTGACATGACACCTTCATAACCATGACATGACATATGTCTTGAATATGAAGTAGGGTTTATGCATGTTTATGACAACAGTCATTTCGCTCAGTTATGACATTTTGAATGCAAATATGGCATTGTTTAAGATGTTTTTGTTATGACACCTCGACATAAACCAATACATCATAACCTTTCAGTGTCTTTGTCATGACAACTTGACATAAAATTAAGTTAAACTGTCATATGGTTGGCTTTGACATTGGCTGTCATGAGGCCATTATAACTGTGTTATGAATATTTTTATGACCTCAACTACAGTGGTACTAATTGAATTTGTCATTAATAAGTTATAATGGCTTCATGACAACCATTGTCAAAACCAACCACATGTCAGTTTAACCCTTGGGGTTGTTCGGCCCAAATGAACCCGAAGAATTTAAATAATTTTTTTTTAAATCACAGCTTCCTCTGAATGGTCCGAAATTTGGTAACTTTGTTGGTATTTGGTATTTGAACACCCAAAAAATTGGGGACAGGATGTGAATAGTCTAAGTGGTTGTAAAAAAAATAGTCACACTTGGGGTGTTTGGGTCCAAATGGACCCGCATGGAAAATGAATGGGAAATTGGCAAAAATGTGAAAATACTGAGTTTTTTTGTGCGTACAATCTACAAATCAGCCACGATCTTGAAAAAAAAGCACACAACAGTGAAGGGGTGAATCTATAAAACATCAAGAGTGCAAAACAGACACATCCAGACACACACACAAACAAACACACTTTTATACACAAACACCAAAAAATTCAGATTTGTGTTTTGTATTTTTAAAATGCTCAGTTTGTCCACCAGATGGCATCCATCTCATTTCATAAATTGCTTTTATGAGGCCTAGGCTTGACTCTAAAATGAAATACAGCTTTAAAATAAAAAAAAATATATATATTTTTTAAATATTTTTTCTATTATGTTCAATGGGGAAACTTAGTCATAATTATTGCATTAATACTAATTATAATTTTTTTATTTTTGAAATTTTCTCAAACCACCAAAAAAGAAAAAAAAATTAAAACAAGTAAAAAAAATCATGATTTTTTTTTTAAAATATGAATCCCGTCCATTTAAATATGAATGGGTCCATTTGGACTCGAATATCTCGAAGTGTGACTCTGAAACGAACAACCCCAGAGGGTTAACCAATAAAGCTAGGTGGTTTCTTAAGTTTTATCATTAATCTGCTATGTCATGTTTATGACAGGTTGTGTTGTAATGTCAAGTTGTCATGACAAAGACACTGAAAGGTTATGATGTATTGGTTTATGTCAAGGTGTCATAACAAAGACATCTCAAACAATGTCATATTTGCATTCAAAATGTCATAATTGAGCGAAAGACACTTGACAGTCTGACAGTTGTCACAAACATGCATAAAATTTGTCATGATTATGAAGGTGTCATGTTAGTCTTATGACACACCCCTTCAAGTAAAGTGTTACCGATTCTGTTGAGCCTTTGAAGTACCATATTTCACAGCAAAAAAAGTAAAATATTTGTACCTCTGCACACCATAAACCCTCTCTAGAATGGGCTCGCGGAGGTTGAGTGCCACATGCCCAAAGTAATCTGGGTATGCCACCTCTGTGTAGGCAGGCACCGAGCGGGTGCTCTTCACCATCTCTAAGTAGAGGTCAGGGTCATGGAGTGGCAGCAGTGCCGCTGTATCTGGAACTTCGAGATCCGTCAGTTCCCCGCCCTCATCCTGAGACCCATCCACAGAGCCTCCATTCACGCCACCATCTAGAACCAGACGACCCAAACTAAAGACCAGATCGCAGTCCGATTTGCCGTCTGGTTTTTTGGATATAGAGATGCTGTCCAGCTCCAGAGATGATCTATCTGAGTTGGGCAGCAGAACGTCTTCCTGAGGGGAACATCTGTTTTGAGGCCCCAAGGATGTCGGCGTGGTGGGAATGATAATGGGACCATGATGAAGCTCTGAGTTGACACTTGATAGAGAAATGAAAGATCTGGGGCTTTTAAAGTCATTCTCCTGCAAACAAAACAGAAACAGTGATCTTCCCTGTTAATTAAGGCCATTTCACACCACACGTTGGTTTTGGAATCTGATGCATTTTCTACCTTAGTTTGGTTCGTTTAGACATATATGAGCATCGACAGTTGCGCTTCAAAATAAACGTAAGTTCTTAAAACCAAGGCAAGTATTTTTATACCTGATGATTATTGTCATTTTTTATTTACGTGCATTTTTATTGACCTTTCACCAGTTAATCAGAAATGTTCTCACCTCAAAATTCTCTGTGAATTCCCGAAGAAATGCTCGTAGACTCTGAGCTCATCAAACGGACGCGTGTTGATCTGTCTGGGCCGTAGTTTGTTGATATCGGTCTCTGATGTCATCATTCTGTAGTGCATAACAAATCTGATCAACATCAGTGTTCCAGAACTTTGATTCGCTCTTTTATAAATATTCATTGGATAGGATTGCATTAACATGATAATCTGTAAATATTAGATGAAAAACGTGTAAAAAAAAAATGTTGCCTTGTTGGGCTGTGAAACGATTAATCGCATCCAAAATAAAAGTTTGTGTTTATATAATATATGAATGTGAAGTGTGTATAATAATTTTTTATATATAAAAACACACACATGCATGTATATATTTAAGAAATATTTGAATGTATACACTTTATATATATTATACATAAATATAAATATTTTATATATTAATAACAAATTTTTCTTAAATATATACATGCATATGTGTGTATTCATATATACAAAATAATTATACACACTACACACACATATATTATGTAAACAAAACTTTTATTTTGGATGCGATTAATCAGCGATTAATTGTTTCACAGCCCTATTGCCTTGGCAACTATCGAAAATACGTAAATACTGTAAATTCAAGTACAAAAAGACCTAAAACTAAAAATAAATAAATAAATGTGTATATATATATATATATATATATATATATATATATATATATATATATATATAAACTTAAAAAGCTCATAAAGTTTAAAAAAATGTAAAATTAAATTGCTTTAATTACTTTTAAATGAATTACCAAAAAATAATGTATTATTTATACAATTATTTAATAGTTGTAATTTATAAATAAATTAGGGCTGTGCAAAAGTTAATTGTGATTAATCGCATCCAAAATAAAAGTCTGTGCTTACATAATATATTTGTGTGTGCTGTATATAATTATTTTGTATATATAAATACCTATGCATGCATGTATATATTTAAGAATTATTTGCACTTAAATTCTGTGTATGATGTATAGTATATATATATATATATATATATATATATATATAAATACATAATCTATATTATATAAATATAAATATTTTATATATGAATAACACATTTTCTTAAATATATACATGCATGTGTGTGTATTTATGTATACAAAATAATTATATACAGCACACACAAATATATTATGTAAACACAGACTTTTATTTTGGAATGCGATTAATCGCAATTAACTTTTGCAAAGCCCTAAAAATAAATAAATAATTTATAATGTGATTTGATAAGGGTGAATTTCAAAAGAAATGAAAAATGTATTAACAAAAAATTAAAAACATAATAAAAGCTAATTCAGAGTATTAATAAACACTACAACAGTATATAAATAATACTAAAATAACACCAATCTCATTCGATATTGTTAAACAATTTTGTTAATGCATCTGTGAAATTAAACTGATACATTCTATTATTTAATTACTACAATAATCAGAATTAGGGTGAAAAAATTGCAATATATAACAGAGGAACCATGACATTTGACCCATATAAATATTAGATTAGTTCTTTAGATATTGGTATCAGCTATTAAAAGACCCATATCGTTTGATCCCTAGAATCTTAGTGAAGTTTAATGAGACCATTGTTACCTGTGTTTTGTGACCGCTTTCATCCTCCTCATTTTCTGTGTCATTTTCTGTGTTGACTCTTCGTAGCTTCACTTCTCATCGCTCTCATCAACCACATCATCCACTAAACACAGAAGACAGAGAGATCTCTTACCAATGAACGCTACACCAAACAAACAACACTGACACTTTATGTGGAAGTGTCACTTCATGCTAATATTAAATGGGCCAAGAAAAAGCATTTGCAACCGCTTTACTTCTGTAAGCTGACATAAATATATATTTTTAATGGACAGGACAGGTTTAATCCATTGAGGATTGATCAATCATCCACAATAACAACGGTAAGACAATAACTATGGTGCATCAGAATTGATCATGCACCAAGGACAAATAAAAAGTGTGTTTTGAGTGTGTTTTACCTCCTGGCGGCTGGTTGTACAGCTGCGCCACTGGTCCACCAGCAGGGACGTGTGGCAGCGGGTGGAGAAAGACACTTTTGATGGTAGGCAGTGGGAGGCGGTTCTTTGGAAAGCACTTCCTCATAATTAGGCTGGAGGTATTGACCAGTGGATCTAGTGTCCGGAACGGGCAGGCACTCCTGAACACATCACAGTAATATATCTTTATACTGAGGAGAAGCTGTTTGGCACATTCCAATGATATAAAAATCTAAAACTTTCATACAGTGGATGCATTATAAAGGATCCTCATCCCATTGGCGTCTATGAAGGCCTTCCTGCCAAGCTTAATGTTAGTGATGTTTCTGATGCATCCCAGGATGCTCTTGCGGATGACCACATGGCGGTGACGTGTGTCATTGCGGTGCCAGTCTTGATAGATTGCAAGTAGTGTTGGAAGATATCCTCTGTCCACGTCCCGACGGGCATTCATTCCTGAAAAGCACACACACAAGACAATTTTTAATGTAGTGGATGTGTGTGTAATGAATGCTTTTATTCAGCAATGATGCATTAAACTTGTCAAAAGTTACAGTAAAGTCGTTACACACAATGCTGTACTTTTGAACTTCCTGTTCATTAGAGAATTGTGAACATTTTATATCAGTTTCCATAAAAATATTAAGCAGCACAACAGCTTTCTGGAGTAATGATGCTGAAAATTCTGCTTTGCGTCACAGAAATACATTTTAAACATTTTAGAATTTAGTAAAACATTATAAAAACATTTATTTTAAATTTGTAATATTTGTAAAAACATTACAATATGTAAGGGACAATCCAGAGCTAGCGGTGCATTAAAAGATTTGAAAGCACAATGTGGAGGCAAAGAACTACCCAATGCGAAGTGCATAGCTAACTGTGCATTAAAAGATTAG
Source organism: Hybognathus amarus (assembly GCA_030378365.1). NCBI lineage: Eukaryota > Metazoa > Chordata > Actinopteri > Cypriniformes > Leuciscidae > Hybognathus > Hybognathus amarus. Next base: position 654,866 of record JAQIUQ010002116.1, read on the forward strand.
AATGATGTGGATTATCCCGCTTATACCATGGTCATTAGACTGTCAGCATTGACAACTTAAAGGTGTCCATATATGCAGTGCAATATTTGACTGATATTTGAATGAATGAATCATAGCATTAAGAGAGAGGGATGATAGATGCATGTGTGAATTACCTGTATCTGTTCATCATCTCTCTCTATTGACAAACCAGCAAATGACACTGGCCTCGTTGCTGAGAAATATAACATAGTAGTGGATACTTTTTTGTAAAAGTCGCAGGGCAGTGTTGATAAGTTTCTGTGGTCCTGAATGTTTGTGTGTGCACAGCGTGATCGCAGATTTTGTGAGCACATATGCTTGTGTGCGCTTAAATAAAAACTTTAATTAAAACAGGTGATTAAACTGACCTGTGCATAAAACGGTTTTATTGCACGTCTTCCAGCCAATCAGAATTGAGTATTTAGACAGACCATGGTATATATAAATATTATGTATATATACATATAAAACAGTATTATATTATATTATATTAAATGCAAAACTGTGGTGCAAAAGGGTTAATAATTTAAGCATAAATCAGAAGATAATTCTGGAAAATTGTCATTCTTTGCTAAATTTCTAATATTACTATTATTCTCATTACAGTAATACATAACTTCAATGTGGTAAAACAAACTACAAAAATGTATGAATGCGTCACAATTTAAATTATATAATTTATATGATGTTATTTTTACAGTAATGAAAATTAGATTTTTATTTAGTGATAAAAATTTGCTAAACTATTATGGAAATAAAGTCAAACACAAATCATGTTTTTTTGGGTTTCTTTTTCTTCAAACAAAATAGATTTGTTCTATACTCTTCTTTTTTGGTGTATAATGACATGACATGTTCTTCTTTGTGAGAATCATCCAAGGAGCCATCTTACCAGACTTCAATAATGCTGCCAGTGTGTCCAGGGCTACCCTGAGATGAAAAAAAAAAAAAAAATCAAATAAATCAATAAAGAAAAAAAAAATCAATAAAATCAATGATGAATATCGATCTTGTAACAATTAGACAAAACGCCTTGGTTACTATTGTAACCTCTGTTATGTGTCGATATACCAACACTAGGGGTCGTTCTTGGGAGCCCCAAACACCTTTGATGCATTCAAAAAATGTTAATGGATTGGCGACTGAAATTTGCATGTCCAGCCACTCCTCGGACATTCGGGTATAAAAAAAGGCCGCCATACTTCACTCATTTAGGTTTGTGAGGAGCCAAGATAGCATCTCGACCATTTTAGCAGCCATTCAGAGCTGTAATAGGACGAACACTATGGCTTTGTTCATTCCATCAGGGAACAGAGGTTACAATAGTAACCAGGACGTTCCCTTTTTCTCTTCTGACGTGTCTGAAATAGCGACACTTGGGTCCCTATACCAAAAGCCAAAATTAACGTTATGAGCTTCGGTAGTGAAGATGCCAAGTAACAAGTGCACTCAACCCACTCAAAACCTTCCAATGCCCAGAGGGTATAACCCCTACTATCCATTTGCCTCTAGGCGATTTTCCATTGAATTTTGCAGTTGTTAACGTTGGGTGAGCGTGCTCTTTCTCTTCTGAGAAAGGAACACAATAGAGAGCATATCTTATCAGAAGGGGAGTTAGTATGTGGAAAATACAGGCTATGGAGTTACCTGATGGAAAGTACTACACAGGGAAGAAGTCTCTGTGGTGGGCTTCACCAACTAGGGGAGAGACTACCAACCACAGTGACTAGCGACAGAGCAGAGCTTTGTCCAGGGGAAGACACAGTGTTCACCAGCAGGGAAACCGAACCGTTGAAGAATACATATGGAACTGCTGTCAACACATACGGAGCAAAACTCAAGACACAAAGTTTCTGGGTGTAGCCCAAGCCGCAGCTCTGAAGATGTCTGCTATCGAGGCACCAGTCCCCAGAGCCAAAAAGGTTGCAATGGCCCAAGTGGAGTGAGTCCTCAATCCCAAGAGGCAAGATAAGCTTTAGAGCTTGGTAGGCAGGAGAATTGCATCCACAATCCCGTGGGCCATTCTCATTCTAGTCGTAACTTGTCACGCTTACCTGATACAACAGAACATGAGGAGTTCATGAAGGTTCTGCAACCATTAAGGTTCTGGAGCAAATGTTTTATACTTGATAAAAAAAGAGCCATAAGTATCGTGTGTGTGACCCAGAGGAAAGAGGAAACTTGCTCTTCTGCTGAATGCTCATGTGGGAGCCTAGTGTTGTGCAGCCAAAGAAAAATGCTCTCCTTTGCATGCCTCCATTGGGAGTGAGAATTGTCCACAATCCTAAGGTGAGCAGATCAGCCACCTCTCATCTCCTGGGGTCGCCCATCTCAGGTTCGCTTTGAAGCCTTCCGAAGGGCTCTTAGTAGCCTGTTGACAGATGGGCAGTGCTTTCTCTGCATCCCTCATCTCAATCAGGTCAAGCTATTGGTGCCACTCTTGGATCATGAGTTTTGACATCAACCAACCCAAAGCCTGCAGGGTCATTGCTCGTATGTGTAGTAGGTCACTGATTACAGTTCCTGCATCATGTATCGGGACCCCACTAGTGCAGATCTCTCAACAGACTTGCAGGAAGGTAGACTTGCAAGAAGCGGCCTGGCCAGCGATGTTGTAAGCCCTCGCGAGACAAGGTAAACTTGTGGTAAACAAGGTAAAAGGTGGTGAAGACAGAGGAGCATGTGTCCCTGTGTTCTAGCAGAAAAAAGTGCTTTCCACAATCCTGACAGTTCTTCGTGCTCCTCTGGGAAGGAAAGAACGGGCCGATCACGCTCAAACTCTAAGAATCAATCGTCCAGCCACAAGTACTCAGAGTCTACTACAGCTCAATGCTCTGGAAAGCATGACCGCCAACTCAGCATCTGCCTCAGACTGAGCCGTGACACCTGAGGGTGGAGGCTCAGGTGAGTCTTCAGCTTCTAAAAGTACAAGCCCGCCCTCTAATGCTGCAATTGATAATTCATATTCCTCACCAGCCCCGAATGAGAAACAAGGCTCACCCTGGGGTGAAGCCACCAAACTCATCCAGAAACTGATTCGGAAGAACACAAGCTTGCAGGCATGCAGAGGAATGGGAGTCCCATGGGTTTGCAGAGGATTCATACCCAGAGGTAGAAGGACCAAGACAGGAAACATCTGAGGTGCCCGTTTACCATTTACCATTCAGGACAGTGATTACTGCTGTCAGAGGGAGATGTAAATCTACTGCACCCAGAAGGACATCGACAAAAAGGCATGCTTGAATGATGCGGTCAAGGGGATCTCTCTCGCACATATCTGCGTATGAAAGGAGAGAGAGACCACGGGATTGGCTTCGAAGAACAAAGCTGAATGTGTTAAGCGGGCCAGACCCCTCTTTAATACCAGGGGAGTGGCTGGACATACAAATTTACTTTGCCAATACCATTGGCCTTTTCTGAATATATCAGAGGGTTGGGTCTCACAGGAGCAACCTCTGAGTCGGATATTTCAACAAAACGTTGATGAGACTGGCATATAGGGAATGTGCATTATTATCTTTCTCAGATCCGACAAACAGGAACACAAACTACATACTTTAGTAGAGTGGTGCTCTTTTTACTAAAGGGTCCAATAATATCGAACATGATCTCCAAAGCGCCACTCCTTCCCAGCGACACTGCATTTACCACTACGAAAAAGACAGAAAATCTTGAAGTTCACAAATACCCTATTGTAGAGATGCAAATTGTATCAGTGAACAAATCAACTTTTTTAAAATCAGCATATTGCTATTCTTATCGTAAATTTACAACAGAGAACATCAAATGTACTGCGAACTTACAGTTGCTCTGAGTAGACCCGAAGCACCTGCAGGCATGGCAATAACAGCTTGTAGTTGTGCAGATTATGTTTCACTAGATTCACAGTCACATTCAGAGCCCCGTTCAGACGCGCTTTAACACCAAACTTCTTGTCTGAATAAGGAAGTGGTGTCACTGGAAATTGTTCATTTATCAACTGCAATTTCTGACATCTTAATCTTCAACAGATTCAAATATATAAATAATAACAGTAGACTTAAAAGATGTTGTTTAGATTCTGTGAAAATATTGTGTATTCTGATTTTAGGTTACAGGGTTAGAAAAGCTAAAACAAGTGAAAAGTATTTTGTACCTTTCGGGCCAACTTTGACCAGTAGAGAATGAATGAGAATCATTAGTTCCTCATTGGCAGGAGGGTCTTTGCTGGAGCTCACTAGCAACTGTAGCAGAATCGCTGTTCCTCCCTTAGACACAAACACTCCGGTCCTACGGCCTCCACCTACCACAACAAGTACAGCAGAGTAAGAGTGAGACAAACATTATGCTAGACCTGACACAGCCATTCTGTCCTTCAGAAACACACTGTTTTGACTGAAGTCTGCTGATTACAGCCTTTCTTAGCTGATTCTAGTGTAGTGTACAAAGGGACTTTTATGGAAGTCTAAAGGTGATGAAACACAGGGCTTGTTGAACATTGTTGCTGCGCAACCAGGTGTAACACAGGGCCCACGACCGATTTACAGTATCCAGATAAAAATTTGTTGCACATTCTCAATGTCAAAGTGCCCAAGCAACATCGCTCAAAAATCTTGCCCCATGTGTCATCCCCTTTAGAGAGCCACTTAAAGTGCTAAATTATGCTATTTTACAATTTTTCTTAGTCGCATTGGTACATTTCCTGAATAATCCTTAATATTCCTTATATTAATCCTTAATATTGGGGCGGCAGTGGCTCAGTGGTTCATGTAGGTTGTCTACAAACCGAAAGGTTGGTGGTTCAATCCCCGGTTCCACCTGACCAAGCGTCGGGGTGTCCATGAGCAAGACACCTAACCCCAGCTGCTCCCGACGAGCTGGATGGCGCCTTGCATGGCTGCCGTCGCCGTCGGTGTATGAATGTGTGAGTGAATGGGTGAATGTAAGCAAATTGTAAAGCACTTTGGTGGCCATTAGGTCTATGAAAGCGCTATATAAATGCAGTCCATTTACCATATTTGCAAACTAGTACGTCTTTTTTCTCAGCACTACACAATGGATTACCTGTAAACTTCAAAAATCCTTAGTTCATCTAATGTCAGTGAACATATCAGTGCTATCAAAATGAGAAGTCTCTGTGTCATTGTTCACAAACAAGACTTAGTGATGTTGTCAATATAACAGTATTGTAAAACACTATATGTATTGTACAGTATAAGATATTGTACAAAGTAACAGTGATGTAAAATACGGCTACGATTTTGATGACAATGAAAATGCACAAGACTGCACTTTATCTATATGACGTATAAATAGCAATACAAATTTACACATTACTATGTGGGACATTGATTACAAGAGACTGGACAGCATTCACAGTTACACTTTTACTTTTGGTCTGTCAAATTAGTCAAATGAAAAGACAAGACTATATATTTGTATATATATGAGTGTGTTACATTATATCTATAGAGTGTATTTACTGAATAGAGTAAAACACAAGTGGACTGGTAATATTGAATTACAGCACAGTATAGTGAACACTGTCTGATTACATACTGAACCTGTTCTTTCAACAAACGTTTGAATAGTTGAGGACACGATTGTTCTCCCAACTTCAGGCTGTACTTTTCCCCTCATCGTCAGTAAGGTCATGATTGAGAACATGGTCCACAATAGTGGCCTTTGTTTCATCAGAAACATGTCTACAATCTTCTACCTCTTCCACTGTTTTGCATTGTACCCTTCCACCAAACGCATCCTGTTAATCCTGTTCTTCTTCCCGGCTGTTGACCCTGTTTGTTTCCTTGTTGATCTTCCATTGACAGAATTTGTTATACTGTGTTGTGCTCTGTCTATATGCTTGATAAATGAAGCGTCATGAGATGCACCTCTGAGCTATTTTAGACAACTGGTTGGTCAGTTGATCAAGCCCTTTATATTTTCCTTCAATAGTGAAATTCAAAATTCAACTCTGCAATTCAGGACACATTTACAAAAAACAAACAAACAAAAAAAGTCTAATAGAAATTTATAGAAAATATAAGTTGACAACTAAGTCAATCATTTTGCATTTAATGACTTATTCTAGAACTAATGCCTAGATGTTTGAGGGGTAAGACCCAAGGGGTAATCCATCAACCGGAAGTTGAAGCCGGTCGGGTGCCGCCATCTTGTAGCAGAACTTCACTCGAGTTAGCATTTCCGGTGACTCCCATTCATTTTGGCGTCACTTTGACAGTGAATAACTTTACATCTGAGGCATTTGAAGACTCCATTTGTCCATTATTTATTAGCTCGCGGGCATTTGGGGAAACGTGGAGGCAAAATGACAAAATGATTAACCAGAATACCTAGCAAAAGTTTCTCCTGTTCCTAGCTCATGGACAGCTCCTACTCACACTCTCCACCTCTGCAAGTTTCGGAAGGGAATGATTCAGATTTCTCTCTGTTATGATTGGTCTACCACATCTACATTTCAGCTCCAGCTTCTTCGGCACTGGTACAGTAACGACACAGTCCGTATTACTGTAACAATTTGATCCTGAGTCTTCATCCTTTGGAAGTGCAAAGCAGATTTGCTTTCACAGCGACATGTCGACAACACGAACCAAACTCTTACCGTCTTCGTTACAACTTAGGGCTTTTCACGCTACGCTTAACTCTGGGTTCATCATTCTAAACAAGAGTGAAAAGCCCTCTACAGTGTTTGATGGCGGGTCAAATTAGACGTCTGTTCGTGAGCAGCCAATGACCACCATAGGCTAGCTTTATTCAAATTTGTAAAAAAAAATTGTAATCATACAAAATGTCTAAATCAGCAAGTATCAATACTCTATATTCATAATTCGAAAAGAGAAACTGAAACTAGGACTGCAGATATACAAACAGTAAACAAAGCAGCGCTTGCTTCCCATTTTGAATATAAATCATGCAGATCATCTTCTACATTCCATTTACTTTCATACCTTTCGCTTTTATTCACATGCACTGACTCGCTAGCTAAACTGAACAACCAATCAAAAACTCCGAAGTCCGAAGTCTTTTGCATTTTACAACAGGTGAATCTCTAGTTGTCACTGGTGATGTCGTTTGAACCTAATACGTTTAATACGTTTAATTATATCAAGTGCTGTGAGAAAAACTATAACTCTCCACCTCCAGAATCCTCACACACAATATAGCCTACTAGCCGAGACTCCTTCTTTATGTGTACAGATGTGACGTAATGACTCAAATAGCCGACTGAGCTGAGACTCTTCTTTATGTGTACAGAATGTGACGTAATGACTCACATAGTCTACTGAGCGAGACTCTTCTTTATGTGTACAGATGTGACGTAATGACTCAATATAGTCGACTGAGCCGAGACTCTTCTTTATGTATACAGATGTGACGTAATGACTCAAAATAGTCTACTAGCCGAGACTCTTCTTTATGTGTACAGATGTGACGTAATGACTCAATATAGCCGACTAGACGAGACTCTTCTTTATGTGTACAGATGTGACATAATGACTCAATATAGCCAACTAGCCGAGACTCTTCTTTATGTGTACAGATGTGACGTAATGACTCAATATAGCCAACTAGCCGAGACTCTTCTTTATGTGTACAGATGTGACGTGATGACTCAATATAGCCAACTAGCCGAGACTCTTCTTTATGTGTACAGATGTGACGTGATGACTCAATATAGCCAACTAGCCGAGACTCTTCTTTATGTGTACAGACTGCAGTTTTAAATAATTTAAGTACTTCAACTTATTTTATTTCAGTTAGTTGCCTAGGTAATATTTCTCACTTTTTTAAGTTTTAAGATTTACATTATATTTTATTAGACATTTTTGAATAGTTTTAGGTAACAATAACACTGAAACTCACCCACAGTCAACAGTTCATTCAAAATACCGAGGATGTTCAGATTGGTCTGCAAATCCCGTGTATTCTGTAAAGAATCAAGTAGATTAGCATCTGAAATGCACTTGAGCTAAGATAAAACAGGTGTGATTTCATGGAAGTGTAAAGTTGTCAGTTCTGAGTGATGGTACCTCGAGAGATGATAGAATGACCTCCATCCCACCAGAGCCTTTAGACACCACCTCCTTACGGGTCTTCTCTGAAAACATGACAAAATATTCTGTTAACAAAGGTAATTGTGACTTTTAATTACCTTTTTTAATTACCATGTGTTGCGTGACGTCTCTGCGCCCAAGTAGCAGTGCTTCGCCTAAGCAGGAGTGCTTCGCCTGTGCTTCCCCCTAATATAGTCCCAAGTCAATATCTGCCTAGGAAATCGCCTAGTGTTAATCTGCATCGAAATTTGTACTCGTTGTGAATACGCAGGCCACACGAAGAAATTACGTGGGTTTATTTTTTTTAATCACTTTTACTCAGGACATGCTAGCTGGCAACAAATGATTCCATTCATTGTGCTAAGCTAAGCTAGCGCTGAACCCTGTCAAACTAAAACAGTGCATGCACCGAGACAAAAATGCATTTGCATACATATCTAAATGCAGGAAAGGATGTGAATAAGCACTATTTCAAAAAACGGTGGAGTTTTCCTTTAAGTCATTAATTACTTACCCCTATCGTAAGACCTTCGTTTATCTTCGAACACAAATGAAAAATATTTTTGATTCCATCTGAGAGCTGGATCACTGCTACATAGGCTCCTAAGGGATTTAAACTTGATGGCCAAGAAAGTCATTTAATAAAATGGTTAAATATTCCATGTGCCTACAGTGCAGTGGCTCAATTATAAGTTTATCAAGCAACTGAGACTACTTTTTGTGCGAAAAACAACATAAATAACGACTTTATTCGACTATTCCATTACTTCCTTGTGGGCCTTGAGATGAGAGAAGAGATTTCCAGAACGCATGCTGTGAGAACTGAGATGAGGACGTTTCTTCTTCTACTTCTTGTTACCGGCTGCTCACCGCTGAAGGAGTATCACCGTCCACTCCCGCACATGATGACGTGCTGATATAGCCGGTTGTGTTGCATCATCTTCCATTTCTTGCAGTTCAGTGTCTATATATTCTGGTTCGAATAGGTACGGTTGGTTAAAAAAATGTAAGTGTTCATCTACGTCAAAATCAGCAGACATACGAATTCAAAAGCGTATGTACAGCGCATGTCTTCCTCTGCTTGTAAACAGAAAGTTTTGCGCTTCCGGCTATATCAGCACGTCATCTTATACGGTAGGTGGCGGTAATACTACTAAGCGGTGAGCAGTCGGTAACAAGAAGTAGTCGAAGAAGAACGTCCTCATCTCAGTTCTCGCGCATGCGTTCTGGAAATCTCTTCAACTCTCGTCTCAAGGCCCACAAGGAAGTAATGGAATAGTCGAATAAAGTCGTTATTTTTGTGGGGGTTTTTCGCACAAAAAGTAGTCTCGTCACTTGATAAACTTGTAGTTGAGCCACTGTAGGCACAGGAATATTTAAACATTTTCTTTAATGACTTTATAGGCCGTCAAGTTTCATTCCCTTAGGCAGCCTATGTAGCAGTGATCCACCTCTCAGATTTAATCAAAAATATCTTCATTTGTGTTCTGAAGATGAACGAAGGTCTTACGGGGTTGGTACAGCATGGGGGTGAGTAATTAATGACTTAATTTTCATTTTTGGATGAACTAACCATTTAAAGGAGTAAATGAAAAAAAGAGAGAGCGAATTTTGGACAGCTGTTGTGCGGTGCAATGTGGCATTGAATAAGTGCACTCAATAACATCCACTATGGTTTCGGACACCACTACAAATGGCTCTGCCCTCAAATAATGCCCTATTTGAGGGTATGGGAGTGATTTTGGAGTCAGCCCCAGTTTTCAGACCAGCAGCCAATGGGCGCACACATGGGCGCAAATGCATTTTCTATTTAAAAAACATGGCGCAGGACGTGAAAATGATAACTGCGTCAGGCTCAAACTAGCAAAAAACCCTTGGCGCCACATTGTACCGGATGTATGATAGGGCCCTAAGACTTGTCTGTTTTCCAATTCTCAGATTAAACTTGAGGGTCCAATGAGAAGTTTAGCATAAACCCTCGGTTTCACAAACAAGGGTTAAAACCTAGTCCCAGACTAAATGCATGTGTGAGCTGTTTTAAAGAAACTCGCAGTGAAATATCTTAAATGTCAGTGCCATTGTTTTGTCTCAAAATGCAAATCAGTAATGTTTTAAAAAACAGCAATGCTTAATCTAAGCCCTGTGTTTTTCCCTGAAATATTATAAATAATATTACTTATCATGACATTTAGATTGTAACATTCATCATATTTCACACATTTAAAATCCAATAGCATCACTGAAGTCTTCTTGGCAGAGACCTGGGAACGTAAGCGTTAAAGGGCCTATTATGACACAGGCCTTGAATAGCGGAGATGTTTTGGCATGGCATTCGGCCAAAAGAGAGGCGGATCTGCCTCAGTAACAGCTGAATCATAGTTTTGCATTATTTGTTTTGGAATAGTAGCCTAATAACCTAAAGTTTTGACACACTAAATTTGATTTCATGCTTATAGTTGTCCATAATCTATTAGTCATGGAATTAAAGTGGCATTTATGTATGCATGTATGTATTTATTATACACCACTATTCAAAGGTTTGGGGTCAGTAATGACTTTAACAAAATGAATACTTTTAATTTAGGATTTAGAAAGAATTAATTAAATTGATCAAAACAGTGACAGTAAAGATATATATCTAGATAATATAAGATAACATAATAGTCATTAAATTATCCAGAAAACAAACAATATCTCAGTTTTCACAAAAATATCAAGCAGCACAACTGGTTTTAATATTTATATTAAAATTAAATGTTTCTTGAGCAGCATATTTTTTATTATAATTTCTGAAGGAACATGTGACACTGAAGACTGGAGTAATGATGCTGAAAATCCAGCTTTAAATAAATTAAGTTTTGCAATATATTCAAGTAGAAATTACTTATTTGTATCAAATAATTGCAATCTTTGGTCTAAACTTTTGAACAGTAAAGTATAAATGTGATATTTGTAGAAACTTAAATAGAATAAAATAATTTAAGATAAAGATAATTGAGACCTTATATCTCACAATTCTGTCTCTCTTTTCTGCAATTCTGACTTTACTCGCAATTGCAACTTTATATCGATGTAATTCTGACTGTAACTCGTAATTTCAACTTTATATCACACAATTCTATGCAATTCTGACTAAAAACTGGCAATTGCAACTTTATATCACGCAATTCTGACTATAACTGTAATTGCAACTTTATATCATGCAATTCTGACTATAACTCGCAATTTCAACTTTATATCACGCAATTCTGACGCAATTCTGACTAAAACTGGCAATTGCAACTTTATATCACGCAATTCTGACTGTAACTCGTAATTTCAACTTTATATCACGCAATTCTAATCAATTCTGACTAAAACTGGCAATTGGCAACTTTATATCACGCAATTCTGACTGTAACTCGTAATTTCAACTTTATATCACGCAATTCTGACGCAATTCTGACTAAAACTGGCAATTGCAACTTTATATCACGCAATTCTGACTATAACTTGCAATTGCAACTTTATATCACGCAATTCTTGATTACAACTCGCAACTGCGAGTTTACATCATGCAATTCTCAAAAAAAAGTCAGAATTGCGAGACAAATTCAGAATTGTGAGAAAAAGTCGCAATTACCTTTTATTTTTTATTTAGTGGCGGAAACAAGCTTCCAAAGATATTGAATATTGACTTAATTGGAGAGAAAAAAGTACACAAAAGTTTTTAATAATAATTTTCCTTCCCTCCCCACAATTTTCATCTTTCATTTATGACCTTAAAAATGGCACTAAACCTTTGGTAAAATACTGAGACTTGTTGACTTGGTTCTATTATTAGAGCACTTAACTTATTCTTAGAGCACTTAAATCAACTCAACACAGTCAGACTGCTAGAGTCGCATTAAAAACAACTTTAAAAGCGAAGCAGTCGAGCAGGCAGTGGAACTTCTGAATCTAACTCCTTTGGGAAGAACAAGAAGTTTGGCCAGCGGTAAATATATCAGCGTGCTTGAGTTATGCATGCCAAGATCCCTCTTAAATGACACGCGCACGAGACACGGGCGCTCCATTAACTGCAAATGAACTTGTTACATATCCCAGCCTAGATGTACACACACAGACATAAATAAAAAGTGCTGCGCAAATCAGAAACTGATGACATGGCAGAAGGCTGTAGAGTACACATGTCAGGCTGATGCGGTGCATGTTTCAATCACTCTGAACTCTCCAATGGACACGGAGTAACCGAGGAAACACGAGCAAAGATCAGACGAACACGTCAGTGCATTTCAAACCCAATCCAAGTGCAGAGTAACAAGATCACTCCCTACCCAAATAAAGAAATGGTAAGGACATGCTAAGAAATTTCACACTGAAAAATATTTATATATTTTAACTATAATTCATATAGCTGCCACAAGTTCATAAATTAATTAAATGTTTACATTTATTCAAACTACACCTCTTGTTTAGAAATCTGCTTTAGAAACATTACTATTAACTACTACTAAAATAATAATAATAATAATAATAAACATTTACATTTGACATTTAATAAGAAAATGTATTCAATAATTTCATTTATTTTAGAGGTTATATCTTTGTTTAGCAGAATGCAATTAATCTGCTTAAGATTACATAAATACAACTATAATCATTACTTTGAAATTCAGTTAAATATTTCTATTAATTATTTATAAATTTGAATGATGTATTAAATGATAGTTAAAATACATTATATATATATATATATATATATATATATATATATATATAATGTATTTGAATGTATATATATATATATATATATATATATATATATATATAATGTATATATATATCTGTTTTATTAATACAAATTAATAATACTTATCAATATAGTGTTCAAATAGCTAATATTAAGTTTACTGAAAAATTGCGAATAAAGAACTAAAACTGAATTTAAAATGAATAACTTTTACTAAAATATTTAAATAGTCAAGCACATTTTATTTGTATTGCGCTTTTCACTATACACATCATTTAATATTTATAAAACCCTTAATGTCTAACTCTCCACATTTAGCAGATTAGAGCACTTGAGATTTGCTATATAGTAGTAAAATGTATGAAATTATAAAAGAGATGAAAATTTGAATTATTATAGGGGCTCCAACACTGTAATACTTAAAGGAATAGTTCACCCAAAAACTAAATTTTGTTATCAGAGTTGGCGTCATCTGAAGTCCTCGCAGTTGGTTCTTTCTTCAGCTGAACACGAGAAGAAGATAATTTGAAGAATGTTGGTAATCAAACAGTTGACGTTCAGCCATAGAGAGCCTAAGTCCCTCCCTTCCGGTCGACCATCATGGGACCTTATTTCGGAAAAATATTGTATGGTAGTCAATGGCGAGAGACAACAAATATTTTGATTTCGTTTAAATTGATCGCTGAATTACACATGATGTTTGTCAATTTAAAAGATACATTTTAAAGTCAAGAAAGTCGCAGTTTGATGTAAAACTGTTGAGATATAAGACTGTGAAAATACGTAATTACAAAGACTACAAACCCCAAAGGCGCACATTTTCTCTCAACGAATGAAGCAAACTTTACTGAGGCTATGTCATTGTTTCTATAGTCTTCCGTTATAATCGTAACGTTACCGTCATGAGTGTGTTGTTCCAGACTGCACACACACACAGCGGCTGATCTCGCTCGTTGTTTCGCCTCCCGGGAGATGTAGTTCATTGAGCGATTTTCACATAAAACTAAAAGTTCCTCTTCTGTTTTATGACGAACTGCGACTTTTTTGACTTTCATAATTATCTTTTAAATTGACAAACATCATATGTGTAATCCAGGACACAGTTCAGACGGAATAAAAAGATAAGTTATCTCTCGCCATTGACTACCATTCATACTTTTTCCGAAATAAGGTCCCATTAACCGGAAGCGGAGGGGCGGGACTTAGGCTATCTATTGAGGCGGCAGTGGCTCAGTGGTTCATGTCTACAAACTGGAAGGTTGGTGGTTCAATCCCCGGTTCCACCTGACCAAGTGTCGAGGTGCCCATGAGCAAGACACCTAACCCCAGCAGCTCTCGTCGAGCTAGATGGCGCCTTGCATGGCTGACACTGCCGTCGGTGTATGAATGGGTGAATTTGAGGCAAAATGTAAAGCGCTTTGGTGTCCATTGGGTCTGTGAAAGCACTATAAAAATGCAGTCCATTTACCATTGACTTCCATAGTATTATTTTCCCTACTATGGAAGTCAATGATCATCATCTGTTTGATTACCAACATTCTTCAAATTATCTTCTTCTCGTGTTCAACAGAGATAAGAAACTCACACAGGTTTGAAACAACTCGAATGATGTTTAAATGATGACAGTTTTCAACTATCCTTTTAAGCGTGAAACTTGATCTTCACATATCACAAGAATTTTTTGGAAAATTTAGAAGCCGTAAAAAGCTCTGATCTTACCAGGGCTTCCCGAGGGCGACACAAACCACTCGTCTTCCTTCTGACATGACTTCTGTAGGCCATCTTTATTCCTAACACATATCCAACCCACCACTCTTATGCCTCTTCTCATAACCTGAACACACTCCAGCGCTTCATCCATAACACTGATACTGGGAAATACTACACCAGGGTAATCATATTTCACATAGACACAGACCCCTCCCACAGCCCAGGAGCTGTCAGTCAAAACACACACGCCTGTGAAGCCCACGACAGATCAATGACGGTCACAAGCGTGTGAAGATATGGCCGAGAATGTGAAGGGGAACTGAGATAGAGAGAGAAAATGTGAAGAGGAACTCGAGTGAGGGAGAGAGAGCAAGAGGAAGAGAGGGAGGGCACAAGGGGCGACCATTCGGAGACGTGGGAACATTTCCATATTTTCTTTCAGTTGCTGATGGCATGGGGTGGGCGTCACTGTGCAGACAGTAGAGATATTACGCATATGTGATGTGCGGTTACGGTCAGCGGGGGTCAGGGGGAAGAGCGAGCGAGTGCTGGATAACCCAGAGCTGTCACATTTCACAGCTGATCTCTTCAGCATCTCAACAAGCTCAGGCCATATGATGCTTCAAAAAGAGATTGTAAAACAAATCCATGTGACTTAGTCCAAATTTTCTGAAGAGACACGATCACTTTATATGTTGAACAGATTAAATGTAGGCTTTTATTCACATTGATCAGCAAACATAAACAGAAACTCAATACATGCTTGACGCGCAAGAACAAACCTCATTGGTTCTTGCTGAAGCTCAAACGTGATGCGTAACACGGGAATGAACCTCATTGGCTCTTGCTGAAGCTCAAACGTGATGCGTAACACGGGAATGAACCTCATTGGCTCTTGCTGAAGCTCAAACGTGATGCGTAACACGGGAATGAACCTCATTGGTTCTTGTTGAAGCTCAAACGTGATGCGTAACAAGGAAATGAACCTCATTGGTTCTTGCTGAAGCTCAAACGCTGATGTCGTAACACGGGAATGAACCTCATTGGTTCTTGTTGAAGCTCAAACGTGATGCGTAACAAGGAAATGAACCTCATTGGCTCTTGCTGAAGCTCAAACGTGATGTCGTAACACGGGAATGAACCTCATTGGTTCTTGCTGAAGCTCAAACGTGATGCGTCAACACGGGAATGAACCTCATTGGTTCTTGCTGAAGCTCAAACGTGATGCGTAACACGGTAATGAACCTCATTGGTTCTTGCTGAAGCTCAAACGTGATGCGTAACACAAGAATGAACCTCATTGGTTCTTGCTGAAGCTCAAACGTGATGCGTAACACAAGAATGAACCTCATTGGTTCTTGCTGAAGCTCAAACGTGATGCGTAACACTGGAATGAACCTCATTGGTTCTTGCTGAAGCTCAAACGTGATGCGTCAACACAAGAATGAACCTCATTGGTTCTTGTTGAAGCTTAAACGTGATGCGCAACACAGGAATGAACCTCATTGGCTCTTGCTGAAGCTCAAACGTGCTGCGTAACACGAGAATGAACCTCATTGGTTCTTGTTGAAGCTCAAACGTGATGCGTAACACAAGAATGAACCTCATTGGTTCTTGCTGAAGCTCAAACGTGATGCGTAACAAGGGAATGAACCTCATTGGTTCTTGCTGAAGCTCAAACGTGATGCGTAACACGGGAATGAAGCTCATTGGTTCTTGCTGAAACTCAAACGTGATGTCGTAACACAAGAAAGAACCTCATTGGTTCTTGCTGAAGCTCAAACGTGATGCGCAACATGGGAATGAAGCTCATTGGTTCTTGCTGAAGCTCAAACATGATGCGTAACACAGGAATGAACCTCATTGGTTCTTGCTGAAGCTTAAACGTGATGCGTAACACAAGAATGAACCTCATTGGTTCTTGTTGAAGCTCAAAAGTGATGCGCAACACAAGAATGAACCTCATTGGTTCTTGCTGAAGCTCAAACGTGATGCGTAACACAAGAAGGAACTTCATTGGTTTTTGTTGAAGCTCAAACGTGATGCTAATACAAGAAGGAACTTCATTGGTTCTTGCAGAAGCTCAAACGTGATGCGTAACACCATAGATATATACATCAGATGTCTACTTGGCTACGGCAGTTCATTAGAACGAATGTGTCAATAGAGGCGCCATCTTGGAACAGGGGAGCCCCTCCATTTTAATGCATCAGCGTCAATGTAGACAAAGGTCTAACAGAAAAAAAATCACCATTAATCATCATGAATGCGATTTTCTCCTTTTTATTTGGTTCGTTCCAACGGTCAGACATGTATTCATCATTGATTCCATAAAAAATAAATATATATTTTTAAAACATTCTTCCTAGTTCAGATTTCATTCGTGTGAACATCATACTTAGCACAAAAGCCCACCACCATCAATTAATTCGAAGTAAAGGCAGAGATAGCAGCTGTCACCTAGCTACTTCCTATGACAACACCCCTGTTCCAAGATGGCGGCGGTTTTGACGCATGCTTAGAACTCCAAGGTGACGTCTAGTGTACATCTATGGCGTAACATAAGAACGAAACTCATTGGTTCTCGCAGAAGCTCAAATGTGGTACGAACTTCATTGGTTTGAATGCTACCAAAAAGTGAGTTTTTCTCTTTCAGTCCAACTACCAACTTTTGAGGAGTACGGGACATTCAATACAACCCCGAAAAATCTATTCAAATATACTGTTTAAAAACAATGTCTAAATAGCTATTTGGCTTTTGGTTAACATTAGTATTTACTTTGCAGAACTTTTACATTTACAAACATCTGAATGAAAGGTAATTCTGAAAAAGCATAATAGGGATACTTTACGTCAAATATTTGTATTTGCTGAATTTCCCACAAAAAGACCAGGAATTATTGTGCATGTCTGAAGCTGCTGATCAAGCATTGTGTTTATTCATCGGTTTTGTGTGTCAGGTCACCTTGGGTCTGGATGAGGTGAAGGACTTTTCCAGTGATTTGTCGGATGGCATCCTTATCAGAAACTTTGGGCTCCTCGTTCAGTCTCTCCAGCTGACTCAGTAACATTAGCACCCGGGAAGCACTGGGAATACAGGAAACCATCACAACAGGCCAAATACACACTGGCTAAGCTTACTACGTGTTTATTTAAGTCGGAAACAAAAACTAACCTTTTTTCTGCTGCCATTTTGGGTTTATTCATTTCTTCTCACATTCAATAAACGTCAAACTGACTGCTGAGGGGGGAAATGTAGAAATGCCTTTTTACAGAAAATCACATTTAAATTCATAAAGAGAATCAAGTCACAATATTGCATTAAAATCAGTCCAATCAGAGCAACATAAAGTCTTAAATCATAAGCATTTTACTTATTCAAGGGAGGAAAAACAAAAACAGCAGCAAGAATCTAAACGGCTGTGTCTCAAAACCTAGTGAGCAAACTACCTATACAGCTACCTAGATGAAAACACAACACACTTGTGCATCAGTGCCTACTGAGCTGCCAAACTATAAACATTATTCATCATAATCCATCAGTCCACATACATTTTGGGGCATTAAGACCTACTGAGCTTCCTAACTAGACAGCATTACAGCATTTTTCTGCCTATAAAGACTTCATTTTTAGACATCAAATTTTAGAAGAGCTTCCAATAGCATTTAGGGTGTAAAAGCCTATTTCCGAGGATTTTTAAGCATCAAAATCCACTGAGCTTCCTAACTAGATTTGCTGTCCACATAGACATTTTTAAGCATCAAACTCTAGAGAACTGTCAACATAAACACCTGCCCACACAGACAGCATTTTTAGGACATAGAAAGCTACTGTGCTGTCAATCTGGACAGCCATTTTAGGGCATAATAGGCTCCCAAAAAAGCTGTCCATGTAGGGAGCACATTAGGTTTTGAGTCAAGGCCAGTAACTTAAGTGCAATCCACTCCTATTTAAATGACTCTTTCTGAGGAGGTTGGCTATTACAGTCAGATTCAGATCAGCTAATGAATAATTCATTCAAATGCATTATTAATTATTAAGTTGATAAAACCCCTCCTGTATGATTGAAGCTCACTCATGATCATGTCAGATCCACCTGTCCTACAGAGAAAGCTCCAGTGTTAGCACAGATACGCTAACAGGACAGCTGATCTCTGTCACTGGCACAGGCATACAAATACACGCGAGCACCAACCTTTAAAGCATGCGAGAGCTGCGCCATCTGAACTCCTCGCAGCGCGATCTCTTGGCAGCACAGACACAACACAACACAAGCCCCCTGATGGTGTTATTATTATTGACTCTAACCCCCAACACACACTCGGAAGTGAGGGCGCGTCCAGTAATAGAGCTGGCGCAGAATCCAGGATCTGCACCTCATGTGTCACATTCACAGTCTGACGCACAGATGGACTACAGATCAGCGTCAACACACAGCGCTGCGCAGCTTCTAGCGTGACTAACGTAACGACAAAAACAAAAAACAACAAAGTCATTTATATTGTCATTTTATATATCAAATATACATATAAGTGCGTTCAAATCGATTAATCGCATCTAACATACAATTGTGTTTATATATGTATTTGTTTGCATAAATACACATATGCGTGTGAAGAAATGATATACTATAATTTATGATATGTATATATAATTACATTTATATATATTTATAATTATAAATTATGTATATACATTTATAATTTATATAATAATATATACATTTATAATCGTATCAGTTTCACACGTTTTACAAACATTTTGATATATTTATTTTCCTAAACTGTTCTTAATTTTGTGATTTTGTTATTATTTATTGTCATTGTTATTTTATTATTTAATAATTGTTATTTATTTTTGTCATAAATGAATTATTACATTTTATATTAACTATAATATTTATTATAAAGTGTAGATTATTGAGCATATTATTATTAAGACCTATATTTATAGATTCAACATTTTCACAAAATAATAATATTTTTAACCAGAATAAATAAACATCTTACATATTTTACGGCTTCAAAGCTCAGAACTACATGTCCCAGAATGCAATTCACAGTATGATGTCATTCACTGGCGTCCGCTGCAGCAGCGCTGTATATTTGCAACAGCACAGAAAGACTGCCTTTCTAAAGGTATTGTATTTATTTACCCTTTAAATGTGTTTTTGTTAATCAATATGTCCTTCAAATGTTGTAAAGTATATATTTAGCAGTAATGCTATACGTTAGGGGTTAGTCAGCTTAGCATTTATCTCTCTTCGCTAATGTCATTGGCTATTTGTGCATATGCAGTTTGACACATCGATGGTGTTTCTGTATTTAAATAATTTTACCAAATCAAACGTGTAATTAATATCCTATTATATCTATTAAAACACTCACCTGAATTCAAAGACGATTCGTCGTCGACTAGTAACAACAAAGGGAGGTTGCAATACATTGACCATGAGTTCTGGAGATCTCCACAAGTGTCCTCATAGATACACTATTTAACCTAGCAAAATACTGGAGTTTGTTTGAGTGTCTGTGCCTATGGTCTGTCATCCCTGATTGTAGCTTGAGGAAATACCCAATAAGGACATATAAGCTGTTCTCAACCTAGTCAACTGCCTACCGAGACCACTTCATGTGGTGCTGCATATATTGCCCCAAAATGTGTCTATAGGTTGGTAACTCTCATGGTTTTTAACAATCATCTATTGTGCTGTAACCTAGTTATATAAAAACACAAAATTTTAGTCTTTAGTCGTGCAAACTGTTGAAGTGGCCCTCGTGCTCAATATTCAATATTAAGTCTTGATGTACTTCCATTGTACACATAATTATGTGCATTATTAATTAAACATTCTGTCTTTCCCTCATATCCCCTAATTTGTCATATTAATATGTGCTTGTACAAGATATTCCTGGCAACTCTTAAAGGGTTAGTTCACCCAAAAATGAAAATTCTGTCATTATTTACCCTGAATGTCGTTCCAAACCCATAGGTCTAAACGTTTTAATGAAATCTGAGGCAACGCAACTACCACTTTGGGGCTTTGTTTTTTGATTGTAAAACTAAACCAAATGAATTGAGTGGTTTAGTCCAACATTTTCTGAAGAGACATGATCGCTTAATGGGATGAACAGATTGAATTTATGCTTTTATTCACATATGAACACGCATCAACCCACACACCAGTTGTGGTGAATGAAAGCTCAAGCGTGTTCGTTTGACGTGTGAGACACAATGAGGTTCGGTTGAGCTTGTATGTTCAGCATATAAAGGACACTTGTATGTTCATACTAAACCGCTCAATTCATAAAGATTAGTGTTATGAACTTATTGAAGCGTCAAAGTGGAAGTTTGCCAGCTGTCAATGGAGCTGTCTCTTCATTCTTGTTCCAAAAATTGCTGAATGCCCTTATTTTTTATGTTCGTAGCTGTCTCAATGGTGATGAAGTCGTCAGTAGAGGAGGAGGAGGGAGGTTGGGGTCTTGGGATCCCAGAGAAGATGAGAAACAATGCCGATTGGGTGGACGTCACCAAAGAATTCAAAGGAGCCTGTAAAGGTGGGTGTGCACTATGTGCAAAACAAATGGGCCAAGCCAAAAATGTAGTAAAAAATATAATTAGTGGTCTTTTTTTTACCATTTTAATCTCAAATCACTGTGTGAGCTTAGAATTATAAGGTTCTATCTCCGTTTAGGGTAGTTCTGAGATATTGAGCATCAAAGTTTTTACATCCCAGCTGGCAAAACTGTTATGTAGTATAATCTTCTATTATAGCTTTATCTATTAATCTTTTTTTACAAAAATAACACCACACAGGCATTAATAAACACCTAATGGATCAGATTATGTCAAAACTCAATTTCGACCAAAAGTGGAGATAGAACCTTATAATTCTAAGCTCACGACTGGTCAGGAAATTAGCAAGAATTGCACAAATATTGTAGATAAAGAAACTTAGCACGGAATTGGCTTCCCCAACTCTCAGACAGCTTTTCACAGGAAGAAGAGTCAGTGTTGGTATGCTCAAAGTTAATGGCCTCAAACAGAGTGGTTCATTTGAAAAAAATGTGAGACCAAATATTCACTACAGAACCACAGAACCTGAACCAACTTAAGTTCCCATATTCTGCCAATTTGTGGGTAAGACAAAAGCTAATATTTAGCCAGTTTGCGCTTGGTCCATCTTTTCTTTTTTTCTTTTTTACATAGGAGTGTATGTGTTTCATGGGCATTACAAAGCTGAGTTATCATTGGCTGAACTCCACAGCAGATGTCACCGTCAACGGTCTTTTCTCAGAATAGCCATTTTCCACAAAGCTCTGAGAAAGATGGAGAAAAATATGCCTTGTTTATGTAACATTTACGTTCATATTCAAACCAGATTTTTCCAAAACAAGCAAGAAAAAAAAAAGTATTAATAACTGCCAGTAATTTATAAAAGTAAAAAGTTCTATTCCTCCTTATGAGGATGCAGACTTTATATCCCATTACAGCCAATATTCTGAATAATTAGTGTTTAGTGATTCACAATTATATTGTGTCTTGCATGTAGGATCCATCTTCTAAAAGTGCAATGAGGCATGGCTGCAGACATTATGCTGATATTTTAATTTTTACCATTTATGGTCACTAAGAGTTCTAAAATTAACTTCCTTTCCCATGCAAGCTTGACCACATCATCCATAAGTCACCTCAATACATCTGTGTTATTGTGAACTGGAGATTTTTGGACCGTTCTGGTGCCATCAGTCGTGTTTTATTGTGCTCACGTCACGTGTTGAATAATCTTGCTGTACAGAAACTGAATTTACTGATTAAATGAGTTTGTTTTTGCAGAGCTCAAACTTGGCGAGTTGCTCCATGACAAACTGTAAGACATTTTTATTAAAGTTTTCTGACCAAAGAAATACATTTACATGTAATTCAACTTTTGGTGCATTCGTTCGGTGTACGTGAATGCTTGTGTTCCTGTAGGTTCGGTCTGTTTGAGGCGATGTCAGCCATCGAGATGATGGATCCGAAGATGGATGCTGGGATGATCGGAAACCAGTTGAACTCGTAAAGTCCTCAACTTTGAACAAGCTGTTAAGGTAGCACTTGAAAGAGCTGGTTTCACCTTGCTCCTGATCTTTTATTTTATCTCGTGAAGTGACGTAATTGTGACTGATGAACCTGAATATAGTGAGTTTAAAGGGATAGTTCACCCAAAAATTAAAATTCTGTCATTAATTCCTCACCCAAACCTGACTGTAAGACTTTCATTCATCTTCAGAACACAAATGAAGATCTTTTTGATAAAATCTGACAGATTTCTGTCCCTCTATTGACCACTGCGCAACTACCACTTTGACGCTTCAACAAGTTCATAAAGGGATCGTAAAACTTATCCATATGAATTGAGCGGTTTAGTCCAAATTTTCTAAAACAGAACAGATTTGATTTGGGCTTTTATTTACAGTATTCACAGTACTATACTTCACTGAAATTGTACTCTCTCTTTTCGTCTCTCTCTATGTCATTTTTTCCTAATTCTTATTCTTCTGTCTTCCTCTTTTTCTAAAGGATGAGGCCATACGAGTGAAGGATCTGAGTATTCCTGAGCTCATCGGGATCATGGACACATGTTTTTGCTGTCTGGTCAGTATTGATATCCTTAAACACAAAAAGTTGTGTTTCATGAAGCTGTGTATCAATAGAAAAGTATAAAAAAACATTACAATATAGTGTCTGTAATTATAAGGGGAAAAAGTATGTGTATGTATATATATATATATATATATATATATATATATATATATATATACACTCACATAAAGGATTATTAGGAACACTATACTAATACTGTGTTTGACCCTCTTTCACCTTCAGAACTGCCTTAATTGTAGGTTGCATTGATTCAACAAGGTGCTGAAAGCATTCTTTAGAACTGTTGGCCCATATTGATAGGATAGCATCTTGCAGTTGATGGAGATTTGTGGGATGCACATCCAGGGCACCAAGCTCCCGTTCCACCACATCCCAAAGATGCTCTA
This sequence comes from Hybognathus amarus, assembly GCA_030378365.1. Taxonomy (NCBI): domain Eukaryota; kingdom Metazoa; phylum Chordata; class Actinopteri; order Cypriniformes; family Leuciscidae; genus Hybognathus; species Hybognathus amarus. The sequence continues at coordinate 678,416 of JAQIUQ010002116.1, forward strand.
TTGGGTTGAGAAATGGTGACTGTGGGGTAGAGCCAGACCGATATATCGGCAGATATTAGGCCTTTTCCAAACTATCGGTATCGGCAGTTATAATGGCCGATAAATTAATATTTATAAAATAAAATCGACGAAACACGCTTGAACCATTGTCCACCAGAGGGCACTCTACACCGTCCCTTTTGGCAACACTCGTTGAGTTGGTCAAGAGAGATGAGAAAATGTGACTGAAATATTTCTTTAATAGCGTATAGACGTATCATCTCTCCTTGGCCTGTTATATTGAAAATGCATGTTTTACATGACATAATCCATTGCTAAATTATGACTCATCATAGAATAGCTAACCACAAAGCTAGCTAATGCCAGTATCATCAGTCTGTTCTGTTGTGACAATAAAAGAAACAAGTTTATTTTTAAAATACATTGTCATATTATTTTAGTTAAAACTCATAAATAACTACAAATAACTAATGTTAGGGAAATCTGTTCATGTTTTGTTGCACGTTTCTGAAAAAAAAAAAATAATAAAAATAATATGGGCCGATATATATCGGATTTTAAAACCAACAAATATTTTTATCGGTATCGGCCTTCAAAATCCTTTATCAGTCGGGCTTTACTGTGGAGGCCATTTTAGTACAGTGCACTCATTGTCATGTTCAAGAAACCAATTTGAAATGATTCGAGCTTTGTGACATGGTGCATTATCCTGCTGGAAGTAGCCATCAGAGGATGGGTACATGGTGGCCATAAAGGGATGGACATGGTCAGAAACAATGCTCAGGTAGACCGTGGCATTTAAACGATGCCCAATTGGCACTAAGGGGCCTAAAATGTGCCAAGAAAACATCCCCCACACCATTACACCACCACCACCAGCCTGCACAGTGGTAACAAGGCATGATGGATCCATGTTCTCATTCTGTTTATGCCAAATTCTGACTCTACCATCTGAATGTCTCAACAGAAATCGAGACTCATCAGACCAGGCAACATTTTTCCAGTCTTCAAGTGTCCAATTTTGGGCAAACTGTAGCCTCTTTTTCCTATTTGTAGTGGAGATGAGTGGTACCCGGTGGGGTCTTCTGCTGTTGTAGCCCATCTGCCTCAAGGTTGTGCGTGTTGTGGCTTCACAAATGCTTTGCTGGGTGTTTTTCCCTTTTCACACCATTTTTTGTAAACCCTAGAAATGGTTGTGTGTGAAAATCCCAGTAACTGAGCAGATTGTGAAATACTCAGACCGGCCCGTCTGGCACCAACAACCATGCCACGCTCAAAATTGCTTAAATCACCCTTCTTTCCCATTCTGACATTCAGTTTGGAGTTCAGGAGATTGTCTTGACCAGGACCACACCCCTAAATGCATTGAAGCAACTGCCATGTGATTGGTTGATTAGAAAATTGATGAAATTGACAGTTGTTCCTAATAATCCTTATTAGAATGATTTTTGCAGGATCATGTGACACTGAGATGGCAGTGGCTGGAAAAAGCTGCATTTGTGTTTACTGACTGTATTGAATATTCTGTCATGTTGTCTTCATCTGTTTCAGATCACATGGCTGGAGGGACATTCTCTGGCTCAGACTGTGTTTACGTGTCTATATGTTCATAACCCGGATCTTATTCAAGACCCTGCTCTTAAAGCCTTCGCTCTGGGCATCCTCAAGATATGCGACATTCGCCCGCGAGAAAGTCAACAAAGCCGCTGTGTTCTGAGGAGGCAAGACACATTCAATTGTCTTATGTGACTCTTGTTCAAATTGTGTTGTTTTATTAAATTGCCCCCATTATGCTATTTTAAATGTTTTTATATTTAGTTTTGAAGGTCTCCTACAATAGGTCTGGTTACTGACGATATGTAGATTATTTATAAATGAAATATTTATTTGTGGTGTGGCCATTAGTCACCAGTCACCATTTATTTTTATTGTACTTTTTATTGTAATTACATTTTCCGTGAATATGAAATTTTCTGTTTTCCAATCGCAGGAAGATTTTCAGGCCATGACTTACGGCTTTAAAATGGCAAATAACATAACAGATCTGAGAGTGACAGGTGAGTGTAAAGACTGATCTTGATTGTGATTTTATTATCTTTTAAAATATATTAAGATAGAAAAGTTATTTTAAATTGTAATAATATTTCACAATATTTCTGTTTTTACTGTATCTTTGATCAAATAAATGCAGCCTTGGTGAGCAATAGAAACTTTTTAGAATCCGATCCCAAACTTTTGGAAGATAGTTTTCAACAAACAAAAAGTAAAGAATCTAGATAACCTACAGTAAGAATAATTTAAGGGTAAATGTTCTTAATTATCATTAAAATAATGTGGCGGTGCAAAATATTAGACTTCATATTCCTTATGCAAAATATAAATTAATTACATGTTTTTGTAGGATTTTGTTGATCAGTTTTTTCATTTTGCCATTTAAAATATCTATAGGAATGCTAAAAGATGTTGAGGATGAACTTCAGAGGAAAGTGAAGGTAAAGTGACTCCATCTCAAGACTTTACACGATACTTTTCTTGACGTGTTAAATATTTGTTTCTTCCTTTTTCTTTTTTTTTTTTTTTAAAGAGTACGCGCAGTCGACAGGGTGAACAAAGAGATCCTGAGGTGGAACTCTGATGTAAGTACATAATCATTTCCCTGAATACTAAACTTAAAGGGATGGTTCACTTTGAAAGTAATTTTTGGTATGTTTTAGCTAACCTGACGCACGTCTAAGATGTACAGCTATGGAAAAATTAAGAGACCACTGCCAATCAGCAGTTGCTCTGGATTTATTATTTATATTATAAATAATAAATCCAGAGCAACTGCTGATTTGGCAGTGGTCTCTTAATTTTTTCCATAGCTGTAGGTGTCTTTGTTTCCGCAGTAGTTTCAATCTTGATATTTTTAGGTTAAACCGTTCTTGTCTGTCAGTCATATAATGCAGGTCTATGGTCACCACCTCAAAGAGCATGCACAGAGAAGTCCAAATTAAACATGATTTAATGACTCGTAAATGTAAGTACACATTGATAGTCTGAACACACGAAACGAGCGGTTTGTGTGAGAAAACGAACAGTATTTATATCGTTTTTACCTCTTGTAATCACAGCCACGTCCAAGTGATCTGAGGGTGCGGGCCTTAAAAGAGATCCTCCACCCAAAAATTTTAATTATGTCATCATTTACTCGCCCTTAAGTTGTTCCAAACCTGTTTGTTCCATTCCATTAAGTCGTTCCATTCTATTATGGAAGTCAATGGTGCCAAACAACTATTTGTTTCCAATCGTTCTTCAACAGTGTTGTTTTTGGGCAGCCCTTTTAGTTTTAGTCTTAGTCTTTTGGAACGAAAATGCATTTAAGTTTTAGTCACATTTTAGTCACTTATAAACTTTATAGTTTTAATCGACGAAAACACAAAAGGTTTTAGTCAAGTTTAGTCTATTTTAGTAAAACAAGTAACAAATTAATTTAGTTTAAAAAAGTACTGAAAATGGGGTTATGTTTGACAGGTTTAGCAAGTGCTGCAATTCATAAAACAAGCTAACCTTATCTAATACTGAGGTGCATTGAACATAGGTTAGGAATGCATACTGGAATACAAAGTATGAAACAAACATGATGCGGAGTGTGTTGAACATAAAAATTAATAAACATTCCCTGAATAAACACTGTATTTGGTCTTGGTTAGTTTGGTATTTTACACTTAAAGCCCTGTTTTAAGATCGTTTCTGATGAAATAGAACGGTTAAGATTGAAATTTGGACAAATGCTGTTGTCCCGAGAATTTTAGGTTTGTGTCTTAGCACCCACACAATCATTCATAAAACGCATTAAACATTAGTTTACAAAGACGTCAAACTCACCGAGTGGTCAGGGATGTTCACTGATATGCTCACACAAACATCGCTGCAAAATATGCTTTCCAACAGGTTTTATCCTAGTTTTTGTTGTTGTGTGGAATCTGGTGCGCGCACGCGGCCGGTGCTGGGCGCACCTCATAGGAAAAGGCAGCATTGCTGATACTTTTTTAACTCAATACAGACAGATTTCACGCAAAGCAGGCAGAAATTACATGCATTGTGAACGTCAGACTTATAATCATTTTCGTTCCGTCTTGGCAACGAAAACTTGAAAACGTCTCGTCATGTTTTAGTCACCTTAGAGCTATTTTTAGCTAGTCATCGTCGCGTTATCGTCATAAAAAAAACTGCGTCAACGAAATCATTTTGTTATCGTCATCACTGATGAAAACATCATTGTTCATCAAAATACCTTCCTTTGTTTTCAGCAGAAGAAAGAAACTCAAACACATTTTACACTAGAATTAAATTTTTTTGGTGGAGTATCCCTTTAAGATAAAGAGATGTGTGGATGCTTTGGGTAAAATTGGTGTGTTTTATCAGCCAGACGAGTGCACTGTACTGAAATCCTGAGAGTTTTGATTATCATCCTGCTCTTCTGCCTTCAGCATCAGCAATGCTTGGCTCTGTTCAGCCGTGTTAAATTCACTCGTCTGCTGCTCAGCGCGCTCATCTCCTTCACTAAAAAAGAGGTATGACACTATTAAATTCACTCAAGCATATTTCTTCACAAAAAGATTCACCAGTTGGCTATCTAATCATTGATTGGTTGATTTGGCATTTCAGACGAGTGCCGTCAGCGAAGCGCAGAAGCTGATGACTCAGGCTGCTGACTTATTGCCCGCGATACACTCCTCTATACAGTATGGAATACAGTCACAGAATGACACAACCAAAGGAGGTAACAGTCTCAAAACAATTAGAAATTTATTGTTGAATTAATTTTCTTAATTTATTTACACACCATGCTTTTTCCAGATCACCCAATCATGATGGGTTTTGAGCCACTGGTTAACCAGCGCCTGCTCCCGCCCACTTTCCCACGCTGACGCCAAGATCATTAAGAGAGAAGAGATGGTCAACTACTTCAGCAAACTCATCGAGCGCATTAAAAATGTCTGTGAGGTCATCAACATAACCAACCTGCACAGCATCTTGGTAAAATAACTGCGTATTAATAACACATGCATTCTGTGGTAGTATTCGAGAGAAATGTAGCTAATCCTGCTGAGTGTGTGTGGTTTCAGGATTTCTTCTGTGAGTTCAGTGAGCAGTCTCCATGTGTGATGTCTAGATCTCTGCTACAGGTGAGACCAAGTTCATCTGATATCTATCTCTTTACATCTGAAGCTTGTGCTTTACTCAGAGCTATGTAGATAATGGACAAAAAAACAACATTTCTTAAAGGGATAGTTCACTTTGAAATACATTTTTGATATGTTTTAGCTTACCTCAAGGGCATCCAAGATTTAGGTGTCTTTGTTTTCACAGTATTTTCAATTTTGATATATTTAGGTCAAACCGTTCTTGTCTGTCAGTCATATAATGGAGGTCTATGGGGTCCACCTCAAAGAGCATGCACAGAGCATCCAAATTAAACATGATTTAATGACTCATTAATATAAGTACACATTGATGGCCTAAGACACAGAAACGATCGGTTTGTGTGAGAAAACGAACAGTATTTATATTGTTTTTACCTCTTATAGCCACAGCCACAAAGCACCCGTACCGTCAGATCACTTAGGCGTGACTGTGATTACAAGAGGTAAAAACGATATAAATACTGTTCGTTTTCTCACACAAACCGCTCGTTTCGTGTCTTAGGCCATCAATGTGTACTTACATTTACGAGTCATTGAATCATGTTTAATTTGGACTTATCTGTGCATGCTCTTTGAGGTGGACCCCATAGACCTCCATTATATGACTGATTAACACAAGCGGTTTGACCTAAAAATATCAAAATTGAAACTACTCCGGAAAACAGAGACACCTAAATCTTGGATGCCCTTGAGGTAAGCTAAAACACACCAAAAATTAATTTCAAAGTGAACTATCCCTTTAATCTTGAATTACTTTTAAATATATTTTACTGGACTGTTTTAAATCTAAATAGGGTGTTTATTCAGACATATGTTCAACTGATGTAATTAAAGAAGTATCATCTGAATTGGTTCTGAAATAATCTTAAATTCAGCATAAAATGGAAGTTCAGATTGTATTCTGACATATCTTCTTGAGGGCAAATAAATTATGTAACGTTTATACTAGAAAACACTTCAGCATTACATAAAAAAAAACAGGAATTGTCCATTTGATTTCATGGTGACTTTAAATGTCTTATAAAGCTTTTTTTTAATTGACTTATTCACTCTTTTTCTCAACATGAACATCACCTTGCTGCAACTGTGGCTTTAAAAAAAATAATAAATAAACTTCTCTGGTCAAGATATGCATTTTAAATGCTTAATTATCAACGAATAACACATTAAACACAACTATATCACATATAAAACTGATCTCTGGATAAATTGTTACATATAGTGAGCAGAATTATATGGTGGTTAGTCTGATAACACTTCTTTCTGTGTGTGTGTGATGCAGACCACATTTCTGATTGACAATAAGAAGGTGTTTGGGACTCATCTGATGCAGGATATGATTAAAGATGCATTGCGCTATTTTGTCAGCCCACCCGTCCTCTCCACAAAGTGAGTGATTATTTCTTCACTCTATATTATTTACACTTTAATTCATTTGTTGCTTATGAATTACATCTAGTTCCTGCATTTGTTTTTTTCATTTACAATGTTGAGGTGCATTAATAACTTTAGTAGGATTTTTGCATTAAAATAAAAACATAATTTAGAAAGAAGAGACCATTTTTTGGTCACTGCTTATTTTAAGATGTCCTTGTTACAGTGTTGAGTATAGAGGGAATGCATTGACGTCACTTTCCCGCCGGAACAACCCCCCTCAGGCTGACTGAGTGGCAAAAGATCTGCTGCGTGACTGGATTTAATAGGGGAAACTGCAAAAATGCAACTAAAACGAACAATTTTATCAATTTAAACTAAATGTTGGACTCAATATAGTGTCCCTTAGAACTTACTAAAGATCCAGTGATCCATGGATATTGACATGCAGCCAGGAATCGTGTCGCCTGACATTTATGTTTGCCTGATTTCGACACCGGGGAAATAAAAGCAATATAGACCAAAACATAAAGCAAATTTGCCTGTGAACGCTTTATATAAATACAATATAGGTAGGTTTAATCCGGGTGATCACTTATATCAGTCTTATATATATACACTCACCGGCCACTTTATTAGGTACCCCATGCTAGTAACGGGTTGGACCCCCTTTTGCCTTCAGAACTGCCTCAATTCTTCGTGGCATAGATTCAACAAGGTGCTGGAAGCATTTCTCAGGGAGTTTGGTCCATATTGACATGATGGCATCACACAGTTGCCGCAGATTTGTCGGCTGCACATCCATGATGCGAATCTCCCGTTTCCACCACATCCCAAAGATGCTCTATTGGATTGAGATCTGGTGACTGTGGAGGCCATTTGAGTACAGCGAACTCATTGTCATGGTCAAAAAACCAGTCTGAGATGATTCCAGCTTTATGACATGGCGCATTATCCTGCTGAAAGTAGCCATCAGAAGTTGGGTACATTGTGGTCATAAAGGGATGGACATGGTCAGCAACAATACTCAGGTAGGCTGTGGCGTTGCAACGATGCTCAATTGGTACCAAGGGGCCCAAAGAGTGCCAAGAAAATATTCCCCACACCATGACACCACCACCACCAGCCTGAACCGTTGATACAAGGCAGGATGGATCCATGCTTTCATGTTGTAGACGCCAAATTCTGACCCTACCATCCGAATGTCGCAGCAGAAATCGAGACTCATCAGACCAGGCAACGTTTTTCCAATCTTCTATTGTCCAATTTCGATGAGCTTGTGCAAATTGTAGCCTCAGTTTCCTGTTCTTAGCTGAAAGGAGTGGCACCCGGTGTGGTCTTCTGCTGCTGTAGCCCATCTGCCTCAAAGTTCGACGTACTGTGCGTTCAGAGATGCTCTTCTGCCCACCTTGGTTGTAACGGGTGGTTATTTGAGTCACTGTTGCCCTTCTATCAGCTCAAACCAGTCTGGCCATTCTCCTCTGACCTCTGGCATCAACAAGGCATTTCCGCCCACAGAACTGCCGCTCACTGGATGTTTTTTCTTTTTCGGACCATTCTCTGTAAACCCTAGAGATGGTTGTGCGTGAAAATCCCAGTAGATTAGCAGTTTCTGAAATACTCAGACCAGCCCTTCTGGCACCAACAATCATGCCACGTTCAAAGTCACTCAAATCACCTTTCTTCCCCATACTGATGCTCGGTTTGAACTGCAGGAGATTGTCTTGACCATGTGTACATGCCTAAATGCACTGAGTTGCCGCCATGTGATTGGCTGCTTAGAAATTAAGTGTTAACGAGCAAGTTGGACAGGTGTGCCTAATAAAGTGGCCGGTAAGTGTATATATAGCCTATATATATCATCATATTGTCCAGCCCTAAAACTTTGTTAGTTTTTTGTTGTTGTTGTTGGTCAGTGTTTATTAAAAAACATCCAATAATGCAGAATATGCAATGATAAATAGTTAGTTGATGAGTTAATATATATATAACAATACAAAATATATGAATACAAAATTACAGCTAAATTCAGCATATTGACACCAAATGATACTGCAAATCCTCCTTTTCGCTAACTAGAGTCCAGTTGTTTCTGTGAATTGCTGTTTCTGTAAAAATATACATACGATTTGTTGTCAAATCTTATTGTACAGTCAATCGCCGACGGTGACGTCACGTGCATTCCCTCTATACATTTAAGTACTGAGTAATATTAGTTAATTACATGTACTCACTACAGGGTTAGGATTGGTGTTTGGTTTGGTTTAGTTGCATGTAATAATGCATCATTTATAGTTATTCCTATAGTAACTGCATGTAACACTGTAAACTCTTTTTACCCCATTTTCCACCATGATTTAAGCCCAATGATTTAAATGTCTACTTTAAATACCCACTGCTAACATGTTTGTGCTAACACTGCTAACAAGTATTATATGTTGAACTCATAATAGTGTTGAACTACGTTTTCACTATTAAAGCTGCAGAGATGAACTAATGTTCTTCTTGAGTTTCGTGATTTCTGTTTTAAGTTTTTTCCTTGCCTGTCCTTACTCTGCTAAAATTCACATTTCATGACTCATTTAAAAGATGACATTCACTGTCATATTCCCTCACTGTTTTCACAGATGCAGTTTGAACAATAACCACCAGGCTAAAGATTACATTGACTCTTTGTCACTCACTGCATACGGGTTTGTGATTCATTTAGTTTGATATGTTATTGTAACAAGTGAAATAGTGTTTTTGATTAGATGTTATTTTGTGTCACAGCCATTCTGCAGCCTTATCCAGATTCACGGACACAACAGAGCACGCCAGCGAGACAAACTGGGTCACATACTGGAGGAGTTTGCCACCCTTCAGGACGAGGTGCGTAGATGTTTGTTTGGTTAAAGTTGACATAAATTAAAAAATAAACCTAATACTTTCTTAAAGGACAAGTTTGGTATTTTACAATTAAAAGTTTTAAGATCGTTTCTGATGAAATAGAATGGTTAGGATTGTTTTTTAGACATCTTTGCAGCGAATTTTTGTGTGAGTGTATCAGTGAACATTTAATCAGTAATGATCTTAAAACAGGGCTTTAATTGTAAAATATCGAACTTGTCCTTTAAAGGTACAGTCCACCCAAAAATGAAAATTCTGTCAGCATTTACTGACAGAAGTTGCAAATTTACCCTCAAGTTGCACCAAACCTGTATGCATTTCTAAGGAAGATACTATGAAGTCAATGGGGCCCATTAAATGTTTGGTTACCCATATTCTCCAAAATATCTCAAAAAAACTTTTGAGTTCAGCAGAAGAAAGAAATTCATACAGGTTTTGAGAAAGGATTGATGAATTAAAATGTTTGGGCGAAACTATCCTTTTAAGTGTTTCTGGTCTTGTTCCTCAAGATTCATAGGTGTTTATTACAAAAAACTAAAAGCATTTAATGAATTTTATTGCTTTTGTTCCTCGTTTGTAAGTTCTTAATGCATAAATGTAAATGTAAGGGTTAGTTCAACCAAAAATGAAAAGTTCTGTCATAATTTACTCACTATGTTCGTTTTAAGCCCATCTTCAAACTACAAATTAAATGGCTGGTGTAATGCCCTTTTCACAAGATGTAAAATAAGTCTCTGATGTCCCCAGAGTGTGTATGTGAACTTTTAGCTCAAAATTCCCCACAGATATTTTTATATATAATGTTAAAATTGTCACTTTTTGAGGGTGAGCAAAAACACACCGTTTTTGTGTCTGTCCCTTTAAATGCAAATGAGCTGCTGCTCCCGGCACAGAGGGTTCTTTTAACTCACACACATACACTGAACATTTCAAAAGCCATTTATGTTCAAACCGGAGTCAGACAAAGATGGAGAGACTCAAGGAGAAGTGACACCTTGTAGAATGCAACAGGACGTTTCTGATTGGTTAGTTGATTAAATTATGTAGCTTATGTGTAGATATCATCTAGACATTGATTAGCATATTCTGTCATTATAATCTATAAATCACGTTCCCGGGGGGTGTTTATGTAAATTCTAGGGTTGGTGATGTCACTAACCCAGGCAAGATGTTGTGTAGTCCCTACCAGCTGTTTGTTGTAGTCCTTATAAAACAATTTCTTTAAAATAAAATATCTCCCTTTGCTTTGAACTTTGAGCGTGGTAACTTTGCAGATGTTGTCCTGCCGTCCTGTCGGTTGTAGAGCATCATTGAGTGTGTTTGTTGGTGTTTAGGCTGAGAAGGTGGACGCTGCTCTTCACGGTCTTCTGATGAAGCTGGAGCCTCAGAGGCAGCATTTAGCCTGTCTGGGCACCTGGATCCTCTATCATAACCTGCGCATCATGATCCAGTACCTGCTCAGCGGCTTCGAAGCTGGAGCTCTACAGCATGCATGAGTATTATTACATCTACTGGTACGACAGCTGAACAAACATGCTTTTAATGCTGTAGATAGATCAGAATGCACAGGCACACACAAAACATAATATTGTTATTAGCAAATCGACACCATTGTTACTGTTCATACCACAGTGTATCAAGTGCCAAGGAAGTCTCCAGTGTTGAAATTCAGATATGGTAATGTGTGTTTGGTTTCTGACACAAGGCTCGAAATTGTGACCATTTTGGTCGCATATGCTACCTGAATTTTAACCTGTGCGACCTAAAAATATATTTGTGAGCATTAGTGCAAGTGCAAATAATGGTTGTGGTGTGACCTCTACAAAAAGTTTGCAAATTACTGTGTACCTTACGTGCGCTGATACGCGGTGGCCGTACCATCATTCTATCCAACATACATAACCAATCAAACTTCATCCTTACGTTCTTAACTTTAAAGCAGATTTTAGATTGGTTAATATTAGCTGTCAATCACACCCTTTCGCGGCGCTCCGTGGTCAAGTGACAGGGAGCCGACTACCAGTGCGAAATTAAGGCTGGAGAAGATGAAACGAACGCGGACAGATTTCTGTCACATAAAGAGCTAAATGTAAATTAACACCGCATACACCATCGCCAAAGAAGAGCTTGCCTTCACTAAATTAAACCCATGTTGCAGCTCATGAAAAAGAACGGAGTTGTGATTAACATGATGACGCATGCAAATGAGAAATCATGTGCCAATATCATCGGGGTCATAGCAGATACTAATCGCGAGAACACCGCAGTTAAATTGTCGTCATGCTCACTACATCTCTTTCATTATCGATGGAGACACCGACCTGTCTGTCAGAGTGTGTGTGATCGTGTATGTCCGTGTCCTGCTTGATGGACAGCCCACGAACATCCTCGTCGGACACGTTGAGGTGGAACATGCCAATGCTGATAGTGAGGATGTTTTTTATTTTTATTTATATTGTTTTATTAATACATAGCTTATTTAGTATTATATAGCAATATATGAGTAATATCATAATAAATACTTTGCTTTTTTCATTAATGGATGAATCAGCATTTTTTAACGACTCTCTTGAATGAATGATTCAATAACAAATACATTTAAGTCACTTGTCGCCACCTAGTGGAGTAACAATGTGATCGATACAATTGTTATTTGAAGCTCCATGTTACTTTCAAAAGGTGCTTGTCTCTATTTTGATCACTTCTGTAGACGTCAGTGTTTATATCCAAACCATAATCTTTAATTCTAGTTCCAATTCAAGTTCTTCTGTGATAAGAATATTTGTAACACAGAAATAGCAATACTGCGTAGTTGAATATACTCTCTGTTGTATATTAAAAATAAAAAGTTGTCATTTAGGAATGAAAATCAGACATTAGATCTTCATTACACCCTAACACAGTAGAAAATCTAATCCGAATTTTTCTGAAATTAAATTCTGAGATCTGAAATAAATTTTTGGTGGGTGCTCCTAAATTTTTGCTGGTGCTCCTAACTTTTTGAAGTTGATAGCACCAGTGCTACCAAGTAAAAAAGTTAATTTCAGAGCCCTGTGACATGCACTGTAAGCACTTGACCAATCACAACAAACTGGCTCATCTGACCAATCAGAGCAGAGTAGGCTTTCGGAAAGGAGAGGTTTATAGAGACTGAATAAAAGAAGAAAAAAAGAAAAAGAAGTAAAGCTGCAATGTGTATTATGACAAATTGAATGTTTTTTTTTTTTTTTTAACTTGGATGCCTTACACATATTGTAGGAGAAATCCAAAACAAAATTCAGGAACATTTTAAAATGGCATAATAGCACTTAATGCATAACAATAACTTAATAAAATATATATATTTTAATAATATTAAAAATGATATCCACTGCCGGGCATCGCGGATGAGTAAAAAGAATAACATTTGTTTAATAAATATATAAGAAATATTTGTGAAAATATTATGATTATATATTTTATATATAAATTAGTGCTGGGCAACGATTAATCGCATTCAAAATAAAAGTTTGTTATTTACATAATATATGTGTGCAGTGTGTATAATTATTTTGTATATATATAGATACACACACATGCATGTGTATATATTTAAGAAATATTTGCATGCATATACTGTGTGTATATATATATATATATATATATATATATATATATATATTTAATAAATATTTGCATGCATATACTGTGTATATATATATATATATATATATATAATATTCTATATATTAATATCACATTTTTCTGATGCATGTGTGTGAATTTTTATATACAGAATAATTATACATACCACACACACATATATTATGTATACACAAACTTTTATTTTGGATGTGATTAATTCCGTTTTAGTTTTAATATTTATGCATCAATGAAAAATTCCCTAAATGAAATCCAAAGTGCTAGCACGTTAATGTCAGATTTAGTATTACACATGAAGAAGTTAGCCAATCACAACAGAGTTCATTTGCGTATAGTCTTAAAGGGACCAAACAGCCTGTTGAATTCAGAGAGTTAGATAAATATAAAAAAAGTAATGATATATCTTTCTCTCCATGTTTGTTCAGGTATCTGTCGGAGTTCCTGTATGCGTGGCTCATGTCCACGTTGAGTCGAGAGCGGACAGCTCTCAGATGGCAGAGGAGAGGATCCTGGAGGAGCAGCTGAAAGTACGAAGCAGCAAGAAGAGCAAGAAGAAGAAGAAAGGTTCATTCAACGGTTGCGCTTGTTATGGGATGGGATGTTTGGGTCTGACTCACTTATTGTGTTTTCATTGTCTCCTCAGCTCGTCCTCTGAGTAAAGAGATTACCATGAGTCAAGCTTACCAGAACATGTGTGCTGGCATGTACAAGGTATTTTAAATTGGATTTAAATCACAATTTTGACTTTGTTCCAAATGAAAATGAATTTTAATGTTGAAATTAGAAACATACTCATCATTGTAGTGATGGATTCAAGTCATTGTGTTTTGAATAAACTAAGTCTTTATTTCTGCAGACCATGATAGCGTTGGATATGGACAGAAAGGTGCGCAAACCTCAGTTTGAACTGGACAGCGAGCAGGTTCGCTGCGAGCATCGATTCGCCCCTTTCAACAGTGTTCGTCACACCGCCACCAGTGCACTACATCCAGTTTAAGGTAGTTCTGATTTTTCTTACTTCAAGCTCATGTTTACTGCAACTATCCTGTCCAAAGAATAAAGGGTAAAGGCCATTGCACACTGAGTTCAAAATTTTCGAATGCGATTTTTCGTGTTCATCAGCCTAAAAATTCGTCATGCATAGAAACCTTGCACACCGAAGTCCGATGCGTATTTATTAAACATTTGCGGGGAAAAGCGCAAAAATACCAAATGGATTCGTCAAGCAGTGAGGATGATTTTGTTGCCCTCTCTCTTATTGAAAAGAGAAGAAAGAGAAAATATTACGTCCATCCAATCCTGAAATTGCGAGAGGAAGGAGAGTTTCACCTCCTTATCAAGGAGTTGCGAATTTATCCCTAGCGATTCAAAATTTACTTCAGAATGTCAGTGGGACAGTTTGATGCTTTGCTAGCGATTCTGGAGCCACATATTAAAAACAAATAATACATTAGTTATTGAATTGGCTGCTCAATCACATCTTATTTGATCCTAAATTTCAATCTGATTGAAAGGGGAGGTTTATTAATTTCATAATCCAATATAGAGAGAGAACATGAATACTTGATCGAACTGAAAACCGAAACTGAAAGCACGGCGCAAATGTGCAATGATTTGAGGACGATCTCCCACCGGCCCTGAATTGTCAAAAGACCTCTCAAAATGCTGGCTCTGGATGCGAAAAACGCAGAAAATCGAACCCGAGCCGATTAATTTTATGACGGACGAAAGTAGGGGTGGGCGATATGGCAAAAATATCATATCACGATTTTTTTAGGAAAATCACGATCACGATTTTTTATTACGATACTTTTTCAAGTTGGTTTTAATATTTTGCACGTGGCTGTTCAGTACAGCCAAACTAATGTCCCTATGTTAAAAACAAAGCCTTAGGTAGCAAAAGAAAAAGAAATGCAAACATTTAGGCCAGTGGCGAAGATACAAATCTTTGTCATTATTTTCTTTGTTATTAAAAAATAAGACAAGATCAACATTACACAAATTAATATTCAAATTAAATAAATAGTGCCTTATTTTTTCAGATGCAGTAGGTGTATTTAGCATTAGCATTGAAGAAAGTAATTAAATGAACAAATATTAAATTAAAACACTACATAGACTTTACTGAATAAATTATTGATTCTTATTAAAGCTACTATTAAAGTTCTCAGTCAGTGAGTGATTTTCTCCTTGTGTTTTTTTGTTTGTTTTATTAACACTAAAGGGATAGTTCCCTCAAAAATGAAAATGGTCTTAATTTACTCTCTCAAAATGTTTTAAACCCGAATAAGTTTCTTTCTTCTGTTGAAAATAAAAGTTATATTGAATATTGTGGGTAACCGAACAGTTGCTGGTCCCCCTATAGTTTTTTATAGGTTCTCTCCTGGAAGTTAATGGGGACCAAGCAACTGTTTTGGTTACACACATTAAAAAAAATCGTCTTTTGTGTTCAGCAAAAGAAAGAAATGAATACAGGTTTGGAACAACATTAGAGTGAGTAAATAATGACAGATTTTTTTTTTTTTTTAATTTTGAACTATCCCTTTAAGGACAAGCGGCAGTACTATTTATTCCTGTCGCTTTTAGACCAGCACGCGACGCGTTTAATATAGACGGATATTACACCAGATATTCTCTCAAATGTTTGCTTTCACTTTAGACATAGCCTGTTTATGTAAGACTTTAGACAAAGCCTGTTTATTGTGTGTATTTAAAAGTATTAGCTAAATAAGACTCGAAAGATAACTTAGTCCAGTATTCAGGCGCTGTTTGACAGGCTTCTAGTGCCTGTGAGCGTCGGGGTAATGCGCTCAGGAACGCGCACGTTAGAACAGCGCATCAGCACGTGAATTAAATGTTTAACCGGCAAGGCTTATGCAAATAATGAACTTTTGTGAATGCAGTGTCCTGTAACTGTTACCTATTCATTAACGTGTGATGTGTAGGCTACGTCGCTTTGAGGCGCCAGAACTGAACTGATAGTATGCACTGTAAC
>JAQIUQ010002117.1:0-16585 GCA_030378365.1 Hybognathus amarus
GATGCAAACACATGTATGGTCAAAAATAAGAGAGGTAATCGAAGACCTCGCCCCACAGAAAATATACAGAAAACTACATTGCCACCAACCCCTGCCATCCCTGGCCCACCCCTAAAGCACATATTGTAAATATGTTTCAGCCTTTAAATCATTTTTCACACCAAAAAAAAAAGGTTTTATAAAAAGACAAACCTCACATATTTCAGCCTTTAAATCATTTTTTCACAAAAAAGGTGTTATAAAAAGAAAAACCTCCTATATTTCAGCCATTAAATCATTTTTATAAAAAGAATGAGTCAAAAAAAATATACTGACATTTATATAATGCACATTTGCTTATCTTTTATTATTAATAGTAATATTCAGTCAATTGATTTTCCCAATCAGCGTCTGTCGTTGCTAAGCATCCATGCACTGCACTCTACATAACACAACGACAAAGAAAAACGCTTCTGTAGCTCTGCAAGATTTATTTAGGCTATGGAGAAAAAAAAAAACACTGGTAGTGTTTGGGCGCACCACATCCTTATGTTTACTGAGCTTTCAATGTTGGTTGGTTCTTGTCACATGAAATGCGATGCGCCTGCAGCATTCTGAAAAGTTGAAGTTTTCATCTCGCTGCGCCTGGAAAAACTCGCGTCAATGAGAGCACTTGCCGTGCGCCTACATTGAAATAGAGACTGAGTGCAAAAGACATAATGCGAACGGCCCAACGGCGTTTATTTAGTCTCAAAACTCATGCACAGGATTACGAGGGCAAAAAACAGTATACACGCGCAGATTGCCATCCACTCGCGGGCGCGTTTCTGCATAGTGAGCGCGCACAATGCCATCCTCACGCGCGGCCCCTTGACAAGCTACCTCCAATCAGGCCAGGAGTTAGTGGAAAAAACACTAGTGGTTTACGCTTGCGCGCATTCTACTGTTTTGGCTCGCAGAGTTCTGATTTGATTATTTCTATTTACTTGTTTGGTGGAGGTAATCCAGAATTATTGTTGGTGAAATTATAATCAGACACCCCCACCCCACAAAAATCTCTTCGGATCTGCACGATTCACACAAGTCACCCAAACTGACGTGAAAAAGCGGGAGGCGCCGAAAAGCGTGCTGTTTGCATCCCTGCAACTTCGATGACACTGTTTAATTAAAAACAAAAACAAAAAAAAAAACATGAGGTTTCAGCCCGACAGCGACGATTTGTAAATTTGTTTTAAACTCCCTGTATGATCTTATTGTGTTCATATTTGATTTAAGTTCAAGTTTTCACATTGAATGTGAGTAATATACACTCACCGGCCACTTTATTAGGTACCCCATGCTAGTAACGGGTATGGGACCCCTTTTCAGGGAGTTTGGTCCATATTGACATGATGGCATCACACAGTTGCTGCAAATTTGTCGGCTGCACATCCATGATGACGAATCTCCCAGGCTCCACCACATCACGAAGATGCTCTATTGGATTGAGATCTGGTGACTGTGGAGGCCATTTAATCACGAACTCATTGTCATGTTCAAGAAACAGTCTGTAGATGATTCCAGCTTTATGACATGGCGCATTATCCTGCTGAAAGTAGCCATCAGAAGTTGGGTACATTGTGTTCATAAAGGGATGGACATGGTCAGCAACAATACTCAGGGTAGGCTGTGGCGTTACAACAATGCTCAATTGGTACCAAGGGGCCCAAAGAGTGCCAAGAAAATATTCCCCACACCATGACACCACCCACCACGCAGCCTGAACCGTTGATACAAGGCAGGATGGATCAATGCTTTCATGTTGTAGACGCAAATTCTGACCCTACCATGCGGAATGTCGCAGCAGAAATCAGAGACTCAGTCAGAGCACAGGCCAGACGTCTTTCCAATCTTCTATTGTCCAATTGTCTGATTGTCTTGACCATGTCTACATGCCTAAATGCACTGAGTTGCCGCCATGTGATTGGCTGCTTAGAAATTAAGTGTTAACGAGCAGTTGGACAGGTGTACCTTAATAAAGTGGCCAGTTCAGTGTGTATATATATATATATATATATATATATATATATATATATATACACCTTTAATATGACATTTGTAGCAATGCATGTTTGTGCAATTTTCATACTTTAGTGGTTAGTGGTGTGCAGTGGGATTTTTGACAATCAAAACTGTGCTGTGGCAAAGAAAAAAGGTTGGGAAACACGGGATTAAAGCAACACATTGTCAGATTAAAATGATGTAGTGCAGATCTAGATGTGATTGTTTCTGTGCTCTGGATTAGATCGTAGCATATGAATAGTGATTTACTTGAAGAATGGGCAACAGATTAGATTTGGACATGTTGATGTATGACTCTGGACAGAAGCGCAGGCATGAGAGTGAAGAGTGCAGTCAGAAGATTTATGGGACTTTCTGTTCTGTTCATTTACACAGATACACACACACACTTGGGAGTTCAATACACCAACAATGCCAAAAGCTAGTGCTGTGTCCCACTAATTTAAAGTGAGAAAAGAAGTCATGTGCATATTCATTTACACCAGAAGGACCATGATACATCCCTTAAAAAGAGGCTGAAGAGGCTAGAAAGATCCCTATAGATACCCATTTTATTTGATATACCTATATGAAAAAAATACTACAATTATAAATATAGCAAAAAAAAGTGTATGTGTGTGTGTGAGAATATACTGTATATGGGTCAGTAATTATCTTGAAATTACTTTCAGTAGTTCATTGATGCACAACCAAATTACATCAGAAATGAATTATTCATATAGGCAATCCTGCAAAAATCTATTTTGGGCATCTGAAACTGTTACTAGATCTGTCTATATTTTGTGGCACGCTATATCAAGCTTTCATGGCTTTTTAATCATCTTTTATTTTTTATATATTTTTAAGTTTCATTGTTTTTTAATTTACCTTTGTCATTTTTCATTTAAAGTATTTATGTCACTTTAATTTAATTTGTATTTTCAGTTTTAGTATTTACTTTTTAAGTTTATTTTAATACATTAAGACATTTATTTCAAACAATTTAAAACAATTTTAAATAGTTTGAGTTATTATTTACTTACTCATTAATCATTCAACTTTGAAATCTTATCTAACTTCTAAAGACAATTTTCCCCAACATACAGTACAGCTATGTCAGCACACACACACACACACACACACACACACACACACACACACACACACACACACACACACACACACACACACACACACGCACACACACACACACACACACACACACACACACACACATACACTTGAACTCAGCTGGAATGCTTCATGTCCTTTTGCGTTGGTTCCAGGTCATTGCTGTGGCTACTCTCGCGCACACCCGCTGGCAATTGAAGGTTAAGTGTTTCTGCAGCCGTCGAGCATATGTGGCTGTGTGTGTGTGTGTGTTTTGAGACATGGTCCAAATCTGACCTGACTGTGAGGAACAAAAGTTTGTAGTAGTTCGACATTTGAAGCGGATCAGGACGTTTCATCAAGGTTATACATGAATTTTGTGAATAATACCCGTTCTTTGTCTTTTGATCGACTTTTTTGATCCACTTCAAATGTTGACTACTGTTACTTTTAGTCAAATACACATTAAAGGTGTGTAAGTACTGTTTTGTTGTATTTTGTGTTGTGCGCGCCAATACAGTGCATTCTGATGTGTGGATATCATCAAAAGAAGCAAAAGCTTCCAAAAACAGATGCCATTTCCTAATGCCCATCACAAAGCATCTGGTATTTCGGTTGGTCATATGACCAATGAGAGCCTAAGCCCCGCCCCTCCGCTTCCAGCTCAGTGGGAGCTTATTTCGGAAAAGATGTGTGTGGTAGTCAATGGCGAGAGGCAACTTATCTTTTTATTCTGTCTGAACTGTGCCCTGAATTACACATATGATGTTTGTCAATTTAAAAGATAATTCTGAAAGTCAAAAACGTAGCAGTTTGTTCATCAAAACAGAAGGAGTAAGCATTTATGTGAAAATCGCTGCAATGAACTACATCTCCCGGGAAGCGAATGCAACGAGCAAGATCCGCTGCTCGTGTGTGTGTGCAGTCTGGTGCAAAACACTCAGGCATGGACGCAGTCACATCGGTTACTGAGCGTAAGACTATAGAAACAACGACAGACATTAGCCTCAGTAAAGTTCGCTTTAGTTCATTAAGAGAAAGGTGTGTTCCTTTGGGGTTTGCAGTCTTTATAATTCGTATTTTCACAGTCCTTATATCTCAACAGTTTAACATCAAACTGCGACTTTCTTGACTTTAAAATGTTTCTTTAAATTGATAAACATCATATGTGTAATTCAGGCACAATTCAAACGAGATCAAAATGTTTGTTGTCTCTCGCCAGTACCTACAATATGAATATTTTTCAGGAAATAAGGTCCAATGGTGCGTCGACTGGAAGGGGAGAGGACTTAGGCTCTCTATCAGAGGGAATGCATTAGACGTCAGCTTCCCGCCGGAACAACCCCCCTCGAGCCTGACTGAGTGGCAAAAGGATCTGCTGCGTGACTGGATTTAATAGGGGAAAGCTGCGAAATCCAACTGAGACCGACAATTTTATTAATTTTAAACTAAATGTTGGACTCAGATACAGTGTTCCTTTTACTAAAGCTTACTGAAGATCCAGTGATATCCATGGAAATTGACATGCAGCCAGGAATCAGTACTACCTGACATTTATGTTTTGCCTGATTTTCGGCGACCAGGAAAATAAAAGCCGTGTGGAAGGTTTAAACATAAAGCAAATTTGCCTGTGAACGCTTTATATAAATACAATATAGGTAGGTCTAAATCTGTGTGATCACTTATATCAGTGTTATATATAGCCTATATGATATGGTCCAGCCCTAAAACTTTAGTTTTTTTTTTTTTGGTCAGTGTTTATTCAGAAACATCCAATAATGCAGAATATGCAATGATAAATATTTAATTGATGAGTTGTTAATATATATATATATTATATATAACAATACAAAATATATGGGTATGGTTTTACAGCTAAATTCAGCATTTTGACACAAAATGATAGGTGCAAATCCAGCTTTCACTGACTAGAGTCCAGTTGTTTCTGTGAATAGCAGTGATCCATTTGCTCCTCTTTCTATAGCAGTCTGTAAAAATATACCTCCGATTTTTTGTCAAATCTAGTTGTACAGTCAATCGCAAAGCTCTTTTCCACTTTATATGTGTTGTGTTTGTTTTTTGCTGCATCTACGCTGAAAACAAATACAGCCGCTCAGTCTTTTTGCCACTCACTATGAGGTGAACTGCAGGCACGTAACCGGGACGGTGACGTCGCGCGCATACCCTCTATAAGAGGAGAATAAAACAGCTTCTCTAGACTCCACGACAAGATAAAAGTGCTATTTGGGCTATTCTTTAGGGATTTTTACCGTGGTAAATTGGTGCACAACAAGAAGTAATTGCCATACTTAAACTATCAATCCATAAACTAATCAATCAGTCAATTCATCTGCTTCCTGAAAAAAGAGACATCAAACACAGCTAAACTACAGCATGGTCTATTTGTGATTGTTATTTTTGTTGGGAAAACACAGAAAAAAAAAAAGATCAACAGCTGGCATGTATTAAAGTCACAAACCACCCGGATTCTTATTTCTGACATCTAAAACTAATCTGATGGAAACATAATCTACAGCTTTGAACTGGCTCTGAAATATATATATATATATATATATATATATATATATATATATATATATATATATATATGTATATGTATGTATACAGATGCAAAAAAGCCTCTTAAGTGCCATTTGAAATTTTCTTCTAAAATGATAATTTTTATCAAGCTTGTATATTTAAGTTATGAGAATGAAGATTACCTATTAATTGTCATTTAAGTGAAATTACTGAACTGAATATACAAGCTTGATAAAAATGGTCATTTTAGAAGAAAATTTCAAATGGCATTTAGAGGCTTTTGCATTTGAACTCTTCTATATATATATATATGAAAAAATCTTACATAAAAAATCTTACCGATCTTAAACTTTTGACCAGTACATCTATATATATATATATTAGGGTGTAACGATTTTCGAACCGAACCGAAAAACCGCGATACTGAACTCACGATTCGAATCGCGATACTGTCATTGCGTACCGAACACGCCCCGCCCCGCCCCCTGCTACCCCGGCCCCGCCCAGCCCGGCTCAATGGACCTCATGTCTTATGTAAACAGTACACAATGAATTCAGTTTTGTAGCCTAACCACCATTAACACCAAATAACAAGCTCCGTGTTTTGTTACTTTCGATAATATGCAAGGTGTAATCTTTAAGATTCTGTCTATTTGATCACGAAATTCAAACAATAAATGGCGTTTTGGCGCTCTTTAATGTGACGTGACAGATCGTTTACTAGGCTCCTCATTTCAAGCGGCAGCGCGGCGCGCGAGTAAACGCGATCATCTCTTCCTCAGTTACAGAAAAGACACCTGAAGGTATGTTGAAAGATACAGTATACTTACTGAAAGGCATCATAACTCGTGTAATCGCTCAATCAGTGTTTAAGCAGCGGAAAGACGTCAATAAAACAGCAAAGCTTTAGCTTGTCACTAGCATTATATTTACCTCAGCAGGCAAGTGATTCAGTGTCCACAACTTCCTATAAATGAACCTTTGCACTAAATAAATGCACTATGTTAGCCTGTATATTATATTTTACTTAACCTGTTAATGATATCTTGATTATTTAATTCATGTTTAAAATATCTTTCATGAAAATGACAACTGTGTAAATTATTAGAGAAAAAACACAAGTTAATGTAAAAACTGCCTTATGTTCAGTTTACATGTTTTCATACAATGTGTTGTGTGTTGATTATTATATCTAAAAAATAAATGGCATCTGAATTTAGGTTAAAAGTCTAGGCTACAACATTTAATGTTATAGTAATGTGCAGCCTTCAATATAGTTCACAGCATTAGCAGATTTTTTTCAATCCTTGTGAAATGTTTAATTGTAACTGAATTAATTTAAAGACAAAGACCTTTTTTTTTCATTAAACCACTGTTTAAAAAAAGAAGCCATTTTAGCTTTTCTAAACCGAACCGAATCGAACCGAACCGAGATGTCAAAACCGTGGGAAAACCGAACCGTCAGTTTATGTGTATCGCTTTACACCCCTAATATATATATATATATATATATATATATATATATATATATATATATATATATATATATATATATACGACTACATCAAAAGTTTAAGATTGGTAAGATTTTTTATGTTTTTAAAGAAGTCTCTTCTGCTCACCAAGGCTGCAATTTTTTGATAAAAAATACTCAAAAAACACAGTAATATTGTGAAATATTATGACAATTTAAAATGACTTTTTTATGTTAATATATATTAAAATGTAATTTATTCCTCTGAAAAAAAGCTGAATTTTCAGCATCATTACTCCAGTCTTCAGTGTCACATGATCCTTCACAAATCACTCTAATATGATGATTTTATGCTCCAAAAACATGTATGATTATTATCCATGTTGAAAACAGTTTTTTACATTTTTATTTCAGGATTCTTTGATGAATAGAAAGTTCAAAGAACAGCATTTATTTAATTAGAATCTTTTCTAACATTATAAATGTCTTTACTGTAACTTTTGATCACTGTAACTCATCCTTGATGAATAGAAGTATTGATTTCTTATTTATTTCCCCCAAAAATAAAATACAAATTCTTACTGACCCCAAACTTTTTAAAGGGTAGTGTTTAATGTAAGGGTAGTGTTTAATTGTTCTTTTGAACTTTCTATTCATCAAAGAATCCTGAAATAAAAATGTAAAAAACTGTTTTCAATATGGATAATAATCATACATGTTTTAGGAGCATAAAATCATCATATTAGAGTGATTTGTGAAGGATCATGTGACAGTGAAGACTGGAGTAATGATTCTGAAAATTCATGTTTTTTTCAGAGGAATAATTACATTTGAATATATATTAACATAAAAAAAGTCATTTTAAATTGTCATAATATTTCACAATATAAATGTGTTTTTGTGTATTTTTTATCAAAAAATTGCAGCCTGAGCAGAAGAGACTTCTTTTAAAAACATAAAAATTTCGATCGAATCTAAAACTTTTGACTGGGAGTGTGTGTGTGATATATATATATATATATATATATATATATATATATACTGTATATATATATAAAAAATAGATGGATGGATGGATGGATGGATGGATGGATGGATGGATAGATAGACTGGCCATGACTTCAGAAATATTGCGTTTACTGTTCAATGGGACTCATTATGGGACTTATCTGAATATTTTTAAGTGTGGATAATGTTGGCTGCCTCATAAACTTATTCCCAAGAGTAAAAATCAAGGATCCTGCAGATGACGATAGCATATGAGAGCGAGAACGCAAACACACACTACAGCTGATGGCTTGTCTAATGGCGTACAGTGAAGAGTTGTTAGCGCAAACACTGTGCGGCTCTCATTACTGCTCTGGAAATATGATTAGACGTCTTGCGTTACACACAAGAATCCCAGGTCTCACACAACGCGCACACGAATCTGTTCCTGACAGACTGCAGTTAATCAGCACGTCTTCCATGCTTTCCTTTTCCTCTAGGAACTTAATTTCAAAACAAACGCATAACTAAAACAACAATCCGAGAGTGTTATGTCTGAGGATGTTATGTTTCCGTCTGCAGATTGTCAGGCCTGGGACGAATGTCCTTCGAGAGCAAGTCAAGGGTGGGATTCATGGCCTGGCGATTGGTATACATGATGATTGAGCTGTGGCGCTCATAACAGATGTGTTCATTTGAATCTGGCACTCCTAATTTTTATGTGAATAAAAGTGCCAGTGAAAAGGAAGGAAGGATCTATTACGGAGTAGTTTTAGCGCTCCTGTCTTACCTCCATCCGTGCATGCGGAAGCCAGGACACTGGTTCTCACAGCGCATACACGGCTGCCCCCTGTCCGGATCCTCATCCTCGGCCTGCCACAAAGAATACAGACATTTTCAGTATTATTTACTTCATCATTTATAGGGCCAAGATTTTCTAAACAGGGCAAATTAGCATGAGAGCACAATCCCAAGAAGTCTAGGACCGGCACTGAAACAAACAATGATGTCCCACCATGTACAATTTTAGAGTGAATCTCTCTGCTGATGATGTCATAACAAAAACTTGTGAAAATGTGTACTTTCAGAGAATGTTCCAAGGGATCAGATTAAGCTTAAATAAAGTTGATGAAATATGTTTTTTGGTAGTGCATGCATGTGTGATGTATAAATACATTCTCTGGCATACTATATGCATCCAGCTGACATTGTCCTTTGACGTGTATTTTCTGACCTAAAACATACTAAAAACAACCAGGTAATTCACTCGGATGTTATCAAAGGGAAAGTTCACTCAAAAAAATACAAATAAAAAAATTCTCTGTCATCATCATTTACTCATTTATGTTGTTTCAAACATTCTGTGAAACACAAGAGATGATGTTGGGAAGAATATTTTTTTGGTGACCATTGTGTCATAACAATTATAACACCCCCATGTATAAAAAAACCCTTAAAATAAAGTAAAGTAATTCAAAATACATTTTCATTTTTGGTGAACTATCCCTTTAAACAAATACATTGTAACCACAATTAAACTTTCTTGGTAATTATAGTTATTTTATTTTTGAAAAGTACGATGGCGTATTGCATTCACTTGAAGAAAAAAAATCTACTCTGTTTTTCTGAATTAACGACATAATTATCTAGAATTACAAGATAATTTTTCATGGAAAAAAGTTTTTGCTCTGTTTTTCTGAATTAACGACTTAATTTTTCATTAGAAAAAAGTTTTTGCTCTGTTTTTCTGAATTAATGACTTAATTTTTCATTCGAAAAAAAGTTTTTGCTCTGTTTTTCTGAATTAACGACTTAATTTTTCATGAGAAAAAAGTTTTTGCTCTGTTTTTCTGAATTAACGACTTAATTTTTCATGAGAAAAAAAGTTTTTGCTCTGTTTTTCTGAATTAACGACTTAATTTTTCATGAGAAAAATTTTTTACTCTGTTTTTCTGAATTAACTGACTTAATTTTTCATGAGAAAAAAAGTTTTTGCTCTGTTTTTCTGAATTAACGACTTAATTTTTCATAAGAAAAATTTTACATTCAGAAAAACAGCAAAAAAAAATTTCCATGAAAAATTAATTCATTAATTCAGAAAAACAGAGCAAAAAAAAATTTCTCATGAAAAATTAACTCGTTAATTCAGAAAAACAGAGCAAAAAAAAATTTTCTCATGAAAAATTAACTCGTTAATTCAGAAAAACAGAGTAGATTTTTTTTTCTTCAAGTGAATGCATACGCCTCCGTAGAAAAGTGTTGCATGGTTGATACTTTTTTTTTTTTTTTTTAAATCCAACAATGACTTTTTAGTATTAAAATAGTATTTTTAGTACTTGGTTATTTTTATTGGTGTTGCAGACAAGTTGCTAGTAATTTATTTTAAGATATCATGTGCTGGTGACGTCATTTAATATCCCAAATAAGATTATTTGTTTGTCTAGGTCTGTGAGTCGCAACAGAGCCGGATTAGCGGGGTTGAAGCCTAACTCGCCATCAGGAGCAACAGAACTGGATATTAAGTTCTAGTATTTACTGGAGCGCATGAGAAACAAACACCAAAAGCCAAGTGATTAATCTGCGGTATCCTGATCAAACCGCACACATCCGCTCTCCGGCCATGTAAACTGCAGTGTTCATTTTGACAGCAAATTTGGACTAAAATGTAATTTAGTTTTAGTCATATTTTAAAATTTCACATCTAAATCTACTACTGTAGATTTAGTCGACTAAATCTACAGTAGAATAATTGATGTGGACACATTTTGCATTTTGGAGATTTGATTTGTTTTTAAAGGGATCCTTGACCTCTGGAAGGATGAATGTGTATTTAAAATGGGTCATTTATGTAGAAGAAATGTGGAATTATTTTTGAATTTGGAGCTTTCTAGACTGAGAAATGCCAGAAAATGTATTTTTGGCTTATGTGGATGAAAGACAACAACTCCCAGAATGCACTTGCTTTCACTGCCCTAGGAGGCCACGCCTACCGGTAAACGTGCAGTAGTTAAACAACAAGTCTAGGCTACTAGTGAGTCTCCGTGCATGAGTCTGCCCGGATTTTCTGAGATCACCCAAAATTAGGGCTGTAGTCAACCAAAGAAATCCTTAGTCGACCAAGGTCTTGTCCTGCGCAACGATTAGTCGACTAAAAAAAAAAAAAACGGATGTTTTGATTTAACATTTTTTAAACAATTGTCATAGAGCATTTATGAAATCAACAACAAAAAAACATCAAAAATAAATAAAACTATAATAATAATACAATTCTTTGCAAATTAAGTGATTTTTTTTAACTGCAAAAAGTGAGGAGCACTGAGGTCTATGGTGACAGTCACAATCGCGCACCTGATCACACCACACGCTACAAAATAATATAACTACTATCTGCCACATAATGAAAAATCCTAACAAAAGCTCTCGTTTATACAGGCTGTATTCTTCTTTACTTACAAAGCTATGGGTTAACTTTTGTCCAGCCGATCTGTTAGGCGTTTTAAAACAACAGACAAAATAGCCTAAAAAACAATCTGAAATCTAGGCTGTGTTGTAAGATAGCATATAAGTTTATTTTCGTTTTGTTACATTATTTAGACTACTTTCAAATGAGTCAAGTGTACAAATAAAAACCTA
This sequence comes from Hybognathus amarus, assembly GCA_030378365.1. NCBI lineage: Eukaryota > Metazoa > Chordata > Actinopteri > Cypriniformes > Leuciscidae > Hybognathus > Hybognathus amarus. The sequence goes on from JAQIUQ010002117.1 coordinate 11,765, forward strand.
TTAAGAAAACAATCTATTGAGTCAGTATGATAAAGCCGTTAAAAGAGCCGCTCAACGTCTTTTGTGCGCTCAAGTTCCGATTTCAAATAGGCACGCGATGTGCGCGCTCATAATGGAGCAACGCGGTCGCCACCGTCGCCTACCTCCACAAAAAAGTAGCCAGACAAAAGATTTAGATTTCTTGGACATTCTGTCGACTGAAAGTAGCGTGAACTGAATGAATACAGCAAAACTACCTACCGGTACATCACTTACTGAGCGTGAGCAGCAGCGCAGCCAGTAGGTGCGGTTCCCGAGTGTGTTATGTGTGTGCGCTAAACTGTGGCGCATTTAAAGTTGGGGATAAAACATAGGCTAATTATATTTAGAATACAGTAATAAATAACTGCTTTATAAAGGAATAAATATCAAGGAGTAAATCATTGAAAATATATTTCTATTGGCAAAAAAAATAAATAAATAAAAATGCGACTGGTCGAACCAATAAGAATGTCAGTCGACCAAGACGGTATCGACTGATTAGTCGACTAAACGACTAAAGTTGACAGCTCTACCCAAAATGTCCGGTATCGGCTTTTGCGTTCTACAGTCGCCATTCATCATGTTTACTGTGGCGAGCGGGACGAGTGAGGGCGCGGGAGAACAGTGAGACGCACCGGTCGCATATTCTCACGGAGGAGCGGGAGTTTTCTTAGCAATGTTAAAACGCACATCAACAGATCATTAGTTTAGCGTTCACGTAAACACTACAGTAAGATTCACCAATCGGAATGAATTCAGTTATATTGAAACAAAAGCTGTGCAAGTTAACAATGCATGGCGACTGCAGAAAGCAAAAGCTGAATCCCGCAGATCGACGGCTGGGCATGTTCGGGAAAAAGAGGATGGTAACCCCTACTACTCAGCTTTCTCCACAGAACAAGAGCCTGCTAGCTTAGCTTCCAAAAAAAGATGGCCGACACTATGTGTTCATTCTGTGAGTGAGATCCGAACTACTGACTACAGTCTTTAGCCTCTGGCCAAATCCCCGATGACGAAAAATTATGATTTTTGTGTCATCGGAGGATTTTTTCCAGAGAAAACATACATAAATCTCTCGTTTAAGGGGGATATGAGGTAATTCGAAATTACTACAGGTTTTCTACTGAATACAAAGCTTAACGCTGAAATCCTGCAGTATCCCTTTAAATACTAATTTTTTCCTGTGGTAGAAAGTCTTGTGGCACCAAAATAGGCTACTATAGCCCCTTTTCCACCAAAGCATTTTGAGAGCCGGTTCGGAGCCGGTGCCTGCGTGTGAACCAGTTCTTTGTGTTTCGACAGCCAAAGAACCGGTCTCGACTCGGGAAAACTGGTTCCAAAGCAGCACCAACTCTTTGCTGGACTAGAACCGTTCTTTTACCACATCATGCTTACATCGGGGGCTGGGGCGGGTTTAGATGTGTTCTAAACATCTTTTCTGACCATAGTAAAGGATCGCAAAGCCAAGAGAAACATTTGCAGAAACATGATGGAGTCTGGCTTTGTAATTGTTATGCTTGAAGTTAACGCAATGTAATTTTTGTATTAAATAGCTAAGCAAAGAAGAAAACAGTCACAATATAGAACAAATAAATGGAAAGTAAAAAGACACAAGACAGGGGTACATAACTTATCAGAAAATATTACATATCAACCGAAAAGATTAAAAGACTTACATATTTCAATTGTTTTAAAGCCTTCTTGGTACAAGTTAGAGATGATCCCAAGTAATGTTGCACTTGCAAACGTTTCTAGCTAAGACGTATGGCGACGTACACAGTGACGGTAACGACGTCGTTCCCTGGGCGCTCTAGTCAGTGAAAAAACAAACAGGTTCTGAAGCGTTTCGCAAGTTGAACCAACTTCTGAAACCAACTTTGAACCAGCACCAGTTCCAAACCAGTTCTTTTTTTGGTGGAAAAGGGGTATATGAAGGGGCCCTTGTGTTTGCTATAGGCCCAGGGCCCTGTGTGTGTGTGTTCTTACTTCAGGCCTGAAATCCAACACTAATTTCTCCAACAAACACACAGTACCAAAGGTGAAATGCAGCAGAAGTAGATTTATCTACTGTACAACTTCACTTCTAGGCTGTGTTTAGCCTCAAGGTCTTCTGCTTGTTTGTGGAACAAATAAAGCAATAAAACAGAGAACTTGTTCTTCAAAGCCTCCAAGTGACGTGATTAGGGTGTTCTGAAATCTTTGACGTGCCTTATACGGCATGACAACAGCCATAAAATCTCAAACACCTGGTTTGTTCTCTCTCCAGAGCTCTTAACATGCTAGATGGTTTTTGTTCTTCAGATAGGCTACACAAGGACAGAAACAAGTTAATATTATAGTATGTAGTATACCTTCACTGTACCACTGATATAATGTGTTGAGAACAAAGTATAAGCATGAAATGACCTGTTACACATGTGGGTAAAAAATAGACTAGGCACTTAATTTAACAAATCAAATTCGTACATGTAGTGACAATGAGTTACAAGAATAAACTTTTGTTAAACATAATTTGAAGATCTTAGTGAAGATTAATGCATGACGAGAAAGTAAGCTTTGTGTACTGATGAAAGCGTCCTCAGGATGAGCGGGTGTGAGGGAGAGCCGGACTGCAGCCGGACGGCGGCCTCTTGTCGCCAGGAACGAGAGATCTATGGAAACACGCGTGCTAAAGCAAACACTGCCTGTAAGATCAGTGAACTCTAACACTTCACTGAACCGAGACCAGAGCATTGCTATTCACTGCTGAGAGAAAGAGAGAGAGAGAGAGAGAGAGAGAGAGAGAGAGAGAGAGAGAGAGAGAGAGAGAGAGAAAGAGAGAGAGAGAGAGAGAGGATCTTTGAGTGTTTTTCTTCTCTGAATAGTTAATTGCATTCACCTGTTTAAAAGAAGGAATAGGAGAGAAGGAAGGGAAGGAATGAGGGAAAAAATTCTCACAAGCGTTTATTATGTATCGCCTTGTACAGACAAAACTAGATAGTCCAAGAGTTCAGAGAAAAACAAAATTGCCACGTTCGCAAATTAAGATCTGGGATCAAACTAGTAGGGTTATAAAAAGAAAAACCTGCCATTCAGGTCCAAAGCTGTAGTGTTCATGAATTTGATTTTAATGTACTGTTATGAACTGAAAGAACTGAAGGCTTCATTGTATTGCAGGTACAGTATATAAGACAACAATCTATGCATAAATGTGAGTTTGAATTATATTACTTTTTTGGTATTTATAAAATTTATATTATTAAATAGATATATCAGTGAAACTTTTTCCAGACCACTGTACTTATCTCTAAAGCAAAAGTCAGTTAGTGTTACACAGACTTTTGGGCAATACCCAAGGGCTTTTCACACACTGCGATAAACCCTTGTTTATCGTCTGTCGCTCAAACACCGTTTTGAACCCTGGGTAAACGGGTTGTCTTCACACTTGTAATTTAGCAGAGGGGTTAGCACCTCTTTTTACACAGGAAACCATTGAAACCCCCTCTTGCGGAGCTCTTAAGGCTGATTTATACTTCTGCATCAGAGATCAAGTTGGCGTATCCTATGGAAGCTTGTTTCCACTGAATAAAAAAATAAAATAAATAATTGTGACTTTTTTTTCTACAATCAGAGTTTATATCATTGAACTTTCTTACTTTATTCTTCAGAATTGCGAGATAAAAAGTCCGAAGTTGCGCTATAAAAAGTCGGATTGCGAGTTATAAAGTCAGAATTGCGAGATATAAAGTCAGAATTGCGTGATATAAAGTCAGAATTGCGACATATAAAGTCAGAATTGCGAGATATAAAGTCAGAATTGCGAGATATAAAGTCAGACGTCAACATATAAAGTCAGAATCATAAAGTCAGAATTGTGAGATATAAAGTCAGAATTGTCGATATAAAGTTAGAATTGCTGCGTCATATAACGTCAGAATTAGCGCAGATATAAAGTCAGAATTGCGAGATATAAAGTCAGAATCATAGAATTGCGACATATAAAGTCAGAATTGCGATATAAAGTCAGAATTGCGAGATATAAAGTCAGAATTGCGACTTATCAGGCCAATTCCAAGGGGAAAAAAGACTAACTTTTTTCCCTCAGTAATAATTTAAAATCTCACAATTCTGACTTTATATCATCTTAATTCTGACTTCATATCTCACAATTCCAACTTTAATATCTAGCAATTCTGACTTTATAACTCGCAATTGCGACTTTAAATCACGCAATTTTCTGACTTTAAACTCGGAATTCTGACTTTATATCACGTAAATTTCCCTGACTTTAAACTTGTAATTCTGACTTTATATCACGCAATTCTACTTTATATCACGTAATTCTGACTTTATATCTCACAATTCTGACTTTATATTTAGCAATTCTGACTTTATAACTCGCAATTGCGACTTTAAATCACGGAATTCTGACTTTAAAATCTGTAATTTCTGACTTTAAATCACGCAATTCTGACTTTAAATCTCGCAATTCTGACTTTATATCACGCAATTCTGACTTTATATCACGCAATTCTGAGCTTTATATCCACGAATTCTGACTTTATATCTCACAATTCTGACTTTATATCTAGCAATTCTGACTTTATAACTCGCGGATTGCGCCTACAGCCCCGTTTATACCGCCAGCGACTTTGTCGCTGTGTGTCGCTAGGCTCTGCACTCCCTGATGTCGCTTGTGGGCGTTCTAGTGCTGTCGCTCTCTATGTTATTGGTAATATTGGTTGGCCATATCTATACAAAATACCATCACAAGTGATATAGACAACCACACAACAACACTTACTGAAACCAGGCTTGCAC
>JAQIUQ010002120.1:0-13701 GCA_030378365.1 Hybognathus amarus
TGCCCTGTTCAGATTACACGTTTTTTTTGTCTGCTGACGATAGTCACTGTGTCAGATTACGCGATTTTGAATAATAAAATTTTGTCTGTGTCGTGGACAAGACACAATGTCAGACTACACGTTGCTTCCTGACCTGCTCATTCGCATGCCGTCTTTAACGGCGCATGATGTCATCAAGAAGCGAAACTAGCGCGTGACTTCTGGAAATGAACGTAAACAAACAATGGATGAAGCGGTGAGTGTTGTATTAGCTGTCCTGTGTTCAGAAAACCCGACAATGGACAAGTTACTGGATTGCTCGGCATTGCCTTTTCAGCGTGAGAAATACATCGGTGTGGCGTGTGGACTGGTTGAATTGCGTATGTCTCACGGCCATTGCGTGAGACTTGAGAACCCTGCTCGAAGAGGACAGTATGGGCTGTCAATCCTCCAAAGAGAACTTGAGGTAAACTATTGTTTTCTTATATATTTTTACTTTTAGTTTTAACGTTAGCACCATAGTCTCTCTTTCGTTTCGCCATTTTTGAAAGTTGTGTACAGAAAAGATGTGCTCCTATTGGTCAACCTCATACATGTGATGGAAGCGTCGTGAACGACCATTACAAAAATTAAACATGTTTGTCTTTTTGTCGCTGATGTCGTGAAGCATCGCAGACGTGACGTAGGTTGTCTCCCACTATGACACACTATACGAGATGATACGATCGAATCTTGCGTCCTCGACGCCCGTTGTCGCTTACGAATACCCACGACACCCTATGTCAAACGGATCGTGCCAAATTGGGCTAAAAACGTGTAATCTGAACCAGGCATAAGTTAATGTTTTTATGATGACTTTGTGAAAGGTTAACTAAACAGCATGAGACGTCTTCCAGCTGGCCAGTAAGTTATTTGGCAAATTTCATTCATACAGATCTGTATATTATGCTATAGTTTTTGATAGTGTTATTATACATTTCTTTCAGATAATCACGATGATCATTGCGTTTGTCTTACCGAATGTGGTAACTTTATGCAATTACAGTTAGTCCATAAGCTTTTTTTTATATTAATGCCGACAGTAAAATGTTGCCAGATTGCTACGAAAAACAAAACAAATTAATAATAATAATCCGAAATAAGTTCAAAGCTTGTGTTTTGAAAATAAGATTAATACATCACTAAGCTAACATATAACTTTCCACTTTATAACTTACTAAAGTGTCACATTACACCAGAAAAACAGGTCCAGAAGACTACTGCACCTTTCCATAAGGTGGATCTGGCAACACGGAGACTGTACACGCGCACTCACAACGCGCTCATGCACCGCACTCATATGAGGTGGTTTAAACGGCTGATTAATCATTTTAGATAACTTGACATTTTATTTTTGAATGTAAAAAAATGACAGAGGTCCGGACTTCGGTGACTTAGCTGGCTACGGCCATGGACTTCTAACATATTGTTAGCATTGTTGTCATCACAAAAAAAGTTTGTTACCTTCTGCAATTTTGCTGAAAACGTTTTGCTTTCCTCCCGCGTCCTGTTTTTTTCAGCACCGCTTGGGTAAGTTAGCTGTGGATTTGCTTCATTTTTACTCTGTCTACTACTCTGAACACTCTGCCTGTCACTTCTTTTTCTCCTTAATTTTTTTTTTTTGCCGCATGACAGTGTTGTCACTTTCGCACACAGAAAGTCAAATGAGAAAATGGAATAGTCCAATGCAGTGAGTTGAGGTGGGGGACCTTCTGTCTGTGACACTAATGATTTTATGTGTTTTTTTAGAAATATATAATTTGCGAAAAGGAAAAAAAACAAACAAACAACTTAAGCATAATTTAATGGGACATTTTGGGGCCCCCAAGGCAGTTGCCGACCTTTGCCTAATGGTTAAGTCCGCCCCTGATGAACATAAGAATGAATGTTGGTTTAACGCGGAAAAGCGTCAGTACACTTCAAGTTCATTTGAAAGTTTTTCAAGTTCAAATCCTCCCATGTTAATCTTCTATCTCTCCCATAGACAGTAAAAGAAATGGACACAAAATGGCTGTGCCTACACAAATTTTAATCGTGCACAGAGACGGCGAAGCGCGACCTGGAGCAACTTTTTGTAAGTATTCTAATTAATTATTTTTGTCATTTTGCTTTCTATCTATGCCATGGGCTGACTTTAAGACAGTAAAAGATTGCCTGCAAGGCTGTGCGAGCTTCTCCTCCTGTGTATACGGTAACTTCTCCACTGCGCGACGGACAGTCGAGTAGTTATGATGCAATTTTTAGCCTATTTTTACAAGAACGGCTTCTACGGGGCCATAACGTAACATACAAAGTAATGGAGCCTTTTATACATTGCCGTGTTTCTTTAGAAATAAATAATGGACAAATGGAGTCTTTGGACGCCTCAAATGTAAAGTTATTCGCTGTCAAAGTGACGCCAAAATGAATGGGAGTCAATGGGATGCTAACAGCAGGAGATAGCCCGCTACAGTGGCGGACCCTTGAGGCAGCTTCAGCTTCCGCCTGATGGATTACCCCCTTGATCTCTCCTGACTGCTTTGTTGGACAAAATGGCAGATGGCGAAGTATAATTGGTCAGATTACCTGTCAATCAAGCTCCACGCAAAGGGTCAATAGAGAGCCTAAGTCCCGCCCTCCGCTTCCGGTTCATGGGACCTTATCTCGGAAAAATAATGCATGGTAGTCAATGGCGAGAGATAACTTATCTTTTTATTCCGTCTGAACTGTGTCCTGGATTACACATATGATGTTTGTCAATTTAAAAGATAATTATGAAAGCCAAGAAAGTCGCAGTTCGTCATAAAACAGAAGAGTAACTTTTAGTTTTATGTGAAAATCGCTCAATGAACTACATCTCCCGGGAAGCGAAACAACGAGCAAGATCAGCTGCTGTGTGTGTGTGCAGTCTGGAACAACACACTCATGACGGTAACGTTACGATTATAACGGAAGACTATAGAAACAATGACATAGCCTCAGTAAAGTTCGCTTCATTCATTGAGAGAAACTGTGCGCCTTTGGGGTTTGTAGTCTTTGTAATTACGTATTTTCACAGTCTTATATCTCAACAGTTTTACATCAAACTGCGACTTTCTTGACTTTAAAATGTATCTTTTAAATTGACAAACATCATATGTGTAATTCAGCGATCAATTTAAACGAAATCAAAATATTTGTTATCTCTCGCCATTAAACTACCATTCAATATTTTTCCGAAATAAGGTCCCATGGTGGTCGACCGGAAGGGGAGGGACTTAGGCTCTCTATTGTAACTACTGAAACAATGATCCGCGCTGCTGATCAATGGAGGTCGACGTCTGCACCTGCGGCCATCTTGTCACAGGCAGCTCGCTCACTCGTCACATTGTGTTTTAATGTTGCATGTACTTTTTTAAAAAACATTACTTGCTCAATTTTCTACCGATTTTCAAACAGTTTGGTTTGTTCTAAACGTCAGAGATGTCGTTATGACACTGCACATTTATGAACAATAAGTGTATCAATAAATAATCATCCAGAAATCTAGCCACGTTAATAACGTTTGTAAATCCGTCAGGATTTCAACAAGATAAGAGTATTGAGTTTGTGCTCATCACTCATCTTACATCAGGCACCAGAAGCCCGCCATAAAGCTTGCCTGTGACAAGATGGCCGCCGGTGATGACGAGAGAGACTCCGCCGAAGACATTTAGCCTTTATTATGGATAAACTGATCTACCAATCACAAAGTCAGTAGTGTTGCAGCATTTAGGTTGCCAGCTCTGCTCTAGTTAACACAGCTGCAGCTACAAAAGTGAAAATGTTGGATCCTGCAGCCTATCTGGCAACCTCGAGTCAGGGGGGAGGGGGAGGGGATGCACCACTCTACAGTCATTTGAAACTGATTGCAGTACCAGTTTTGGCCACAATCTTACATACAGCTCCTTTAAACAAATTCATAAGGAAAAACTGTAAATAATCAGCTCCATTGCAGATTTTGAGTGATCAAGGGTCGTTCCATTTAAACACATTGTAAGGGTTTCGGCAGTAGTGGGCACTCGTGCAACATAAGCAGTGATATTTTTGAGATGAGATGGAGGCAAGTTAGCGAAAGTAATTGGACTAGTAATACTGATGACCTTGATTAGTTGGTTTCGGTGGCACCAACTAATCGGCACCAACTTAGTTGGGGCGGCAGTGGCTCAGTGGTTCATGTAGGTCAGGGGTCACCAAACTTTTTTTTCTGGGGGCCACATTATTGTTCCTGACTTTTATGGGGGGCCGGGTTAGCTATATAACATAGAATTGTACGACCTGGAGAAAAATGACCATCAGCAGGCTTCATTGTGTAGTAGAGATCACTAGCCTGGCAGAGCCATCCCCACTACTATATCTACACTACTATATTAACACTTGATTCCAAGTTTGGCGAAGGAATACATCCTGTTGTGCAGCCAGTCCGCCTTTCTTCCTCCGAATCCTGTCTTCTCTTGCTTGCCCTCGCAAGCTAGCATCCTCTTTGTGGCGGGTTTCGTAGTGACGACGCAGATTACATTCTTTGAAAACCGCCACACTTTCTTTACAAATAATACAAACTGCACAGTCCTTACACTGAACAAAAAAATAATCCGTCCTTTGGATGAGATGTTAAACCGAGGTCCTGACTCTCTGTGGTCACAAAAAATCCCATGTCTTTTGAAAGAGTAGGGATGTAACCCCGGCATCCTGGCCAAATTTGCCCAGTGGCCTCTGTCCATCATGGCCTCCTAATCATCCCCATATATGTATATATACCAATTGGCTTCATCACTGTCTCTTCTCCACCAGTCAAGCTGGTGTGAGGTTGAGGAGATTCCGCCCTCTATGTGAAGCGCTTTGAGTTCCGAGAAAAGCGCAATATAAATGTAATGAATTATTATTATTATTATTATAATTGTTGGTCCACTGGTCTTTGAAAACTGCACTCTCTATCAACTTTTCATTTAACGCTAGACATTTTGCTGTCCTGAACACTGACTGTTCCCTGTGCATGCATTGTCTGTCACTGCTTGACCTCGAGCATGTCGGCTGACGAATTCGGCAAATATAGTTCATTTTATAACTAACTATAATTCTTTAACTGAAAAAAAAATATATAAACAAAATACCAGATGCAGACTTGTTATTATTTTCCAAAAAGCAATTAAAAAAATAGGCCATAACGACTTTTGAGGATTGCCTCATAGGGCCGGTTTAAGTAGTGGGGGGCAGAGGGACTGGGGGGCCAGTCAAAGGGGGGTGGCGGGCCTGAGTTGGCCCGCGGGCCTTAGTTTGGTGATCCCTGATGTAGGTTGTCTACAAAACCGAAAGGTTGGTGGTTCAATCCCCGGTTCCACCTGACCAAGTGTCGAGGTGTCCATGAGCAAGACACCTAACCCCAGCTGCTCCCGACGAGCTGGATGGCACCTTGTATGGCTGACACCGCCGTCGGTGTGTGAATGAGTGTATGAATGGGTGAATGTGAGGCAAATTGTAAAGCGCTTTGGTGGCCATTGTGTCTATGAAAGCGCTATATAAATGCAGTCCATTTACCATTTAGGTGTGTTTAATGGGCTCCTTGCATGTAACCACTCCCTTACCTGAAATGTGGCTTCGTCTTTTGCGTGTGAACACTGGCGCGATTCTACACTAGAAACAAGAGTTGCCGAAACTTACAATAACAGATGGAGCATTCGTCTTTGTAAGTGTCCTCCAAATCACCTAGCAGCAAATTAGATAAGGGCTTTAAAATGTATGCCTCTTCATATATCCACGGATATGAAGGTAAGTCTATATATCTCAAACTTTATGGCTAACGTTAGTTTGCTAGCTTACATTAGGCTAATAAACAATCCCGGTCTGACAGAATATGCGTGTTATAATGTTGTACTGTTTTCTAGTATTAGGCGGAAAATGTGTCTACGTTGTGTCTTTACGCCTTCATGCATGTTCCTATTGTGCTCTTCATGCATGTTCCTTCTTATTGTGTTAATATGTGAATGGCATTAGTGTCAAACAAAGACAGGGCCACAAGTGAAGTCGCTGTAAAGGCTTTCTGCTTCAGATTGATGAAGAAGCATGAAAAACCTTTCACATTTTCTGCCTAATACTAGAAAACAGTACAACATTATAACACGCATATTCTGTCAGACCGGGATTGTTTATTAGCCTAATGTAAGCTAGCAAACTAACGTTAGCCATAAAGTTTGAGATATATAGACTTACCTTCATATCCGTGGATATATGAAGAGGCATACATTTTAAAGCCCTTATCTAATTTGCTGCTAGGTGATTTGGAGGAGCACTTACAAAGACGATGTACGTCTGTTATTGTAAGTTTCGGCAACTCTTGTAAGCATCTAGTGTAGAATAGCGCCATGTTTACACCGGAAAAGACGAAGCCGCATTTTCGGTAAGGGAGTGGTTACGTGCAAGGAGCCCATTAGGATATGAGCTAAGTTCAGCGGTATAGTGTTCATCCAGGAGGACTGGACACACCTGACGTAAAGTTGTTTGACAAGTTGTTAACTTGATTCAAACCGAGTTCATAATCGGGAACGAGATGTTATCCTGGCATTCATGTGTGATGCTGAGCAGTTTCATCATTAGCACTTCTTGAATTAGCTGTCATCAGCTAATTAGTGATGTTTACTATTGCTGAAATGAAACCTCTTCCAGTTCCTGCCCCATATATGCCACGTAAGTGAATGATACCTCAAATCCTGCTGAGAATTGAGAAGTGTGACATGATTTTTGCATAGCGGCATAAAATAGTGCTCAATAGACATTGAATTAAGGACTATTTATTTGTTATCTAGTTTGATAACACTGTGATTTTATTTTGACCTTGTGTTGTTTGTGCATTTTTGCACTTTTACAGAGATTATTTCTCCCTTAAAAGTCTGTCTGTCTACATCAGTTTTTTTTGTCTGATGAACACCAACAGCACATAATGGGATCTTCTAGCCTGAGATTGTCCTGCACATCCCGTCCTGTATCTGATGTCCATGTTCAATATTGGTCTAAATGTAAAGGATGCAATGTCACCGTTTTTCTGTAGGTCTGGTTGGTACCAGGTTTCACTTCCTGTGGTTGACCTCTACCCATCTTCCCGTCTTTACCTCTATATATTTCCCACTGCATGCCTTATTTTTAAAAGATACACACACACACACACACACCCCACCCCCGACCGGCATCTTCACAAATTAATAATTCAGAACACAGATAATCAGTCAATATCGTTCTTTTATATACAACTAAATAATTCACATATCCATAGAGGACATCTGCGTTTATGTGAGTATGTGTGTGCGCATTTGTGTGTGAGAGCAGCTCTATCTATGTACGTATGTATGTGTTTATGAAGCTATGAATACACTGTATCCCATTATAAACAAATGTAGTGGCTCTAAATAATTTGTAAGTTCTAACATAATTTGCATATGCCACATGGTTTGATATTTTGTTATCCAAAGAGATATGTGTCAAACAACATTTTGGGGCCACTGTATAACAGTAAATTGGGGATGTCCTGGATTTTGAACCCATAACTATGTGCACACAGAAATACACCTGTAAACTTTTTCATTACATATTATATTGTTATTACAATGCTAATATATTTTGTTCATGGAATTAGTTTGTATTGCTGTACTGTAAATGAAAAAGCCTGAAAATGTCACTGCTAAAACATAAATATTGTTGTTTTCCGCCGCATTTCTCAATCCTCGAGCTTCCCACTCGTATTTACGACTTTGTGGTGGCGTTCATGTGTGTTAGAGATACCATCTTTTTGACATAACTTGAACGCACCATTGTGGTAATGGTCATTTAGTTTCCAACACAAGCTGTAAGCGGTGGACCAATCCTAACAGACTGAGCAGAGTAAGCAGAGCCAATCAGAGCAGAGTAAGCTTTTGGAAAGACGGGGTTTAGAGACTCTGAAGTTTCGGACGAGTCATTTGTGAATCTTTGAAAAATGTGGTGATGTGCAATGAGAAAATGAAAGGTTTTTTTTACCTTTGATGCATGTACGCTGTCGTATCAAGACCTCCAAAACAAAAGTAGGAACCTTTAAAATAACATAATACGCATATGCACGAACCCTGCTGATGTATGCCCGAAAAGAATCTCAGTCAGCTTCTTTACTTCCGCAAGCACATTCTGCAGGCAAAGTATATATAGCGGCAAAACTGAAATACATTTTTTTTCAGGAAACGGAGACAAGGATTTTAGAAATGCTGATTCGCTGAGTCGGATTTCGTACGAAAATGAGAGAATACTAACCCTCAAAGTTGTTGATGTAGCTCGAAATATATAATTTAAAGTCCTTCGATTTTTTTACTCTTCTGTGACAGCTAACTGCCTCAAAGTTTTGTTAACATCATTCACGTTAACCGCAGGACGTTTTTATAAACAGCAAGTGTAATTTTAAACTATCTCCACATAAAGCAAAATCGGCTTCTGACGCAGCACCAGATGTAACTGGGCGCGCTGTGAGACAAACCCGGAAGCAATCGTGCATAGAGCCTATTTAAAGACCTCTGGTCAAATACAAGCCTAACATTGAGAAAATTAACAATTTTTGCATTCAAATGTGCATTTTGGAAAGGGCTTGCCTTCACCAAGTGAGCACCAAATGGCCACTTTATTTTGATAAGGGTTTGTGCGGGATTTATATCCCAGAACCTCTCACACTCTTTCACACAGAGATTCGGGAAAATACACGGATATTGTGACCTCGGCATTTGTCCCGGGATTGTTTGATTTCGGTTCATTCACACTGCCAGTGATTTGCTGGGATCTATGAGTGCGTTCACACACAACCCGTAAAGATCCCGGAAAGACACATGACGTCAGGATGAGACATGTAACGTGACGCGTCGAAAACATGTACACGCGCATACCGTTCCACAAAAGCTGGTGAACGATCTCAGCTTCAGCACGGATAGTGAGCATTCCAGTTTGCAGACATTTGTTCGTCCTTTCTTTGTTGATGACGAACACAAACTTTCTTCAAAGAGCAACAGAGTCACACGGTGGCACGAGCGTCATCACAAATGACACATCCCTTACGGCATTGGTCCTGGCTTTTGTCCAACCGCGCGCATTCGGGACTGATTCCGGCAATGTTACTCAGGTCCCCAACCCGGCATTGATGCCGGTATCAATCCTGGGTCGTGTTTGCGTTCACACAAAAGCTGTTCTGGCAATTTCCAGGCAATTTCCAGGGATCAACGCGCTGTGTGAAAGGGGCTAAAGTGAGAACAATGCCCAGTGTTTACAACACTGTTCAAGGAGACATACCAACAGTACACATTTTAGATGTCTCCTTTATTTGACCCATTCATTTCAGATCTCAGGTTACTACTGAGTCTGAGTAAAATCAGGTGTGTTTGATTAGGAAGACCTTGCCCCACTTTCTGAGAACCCATTCGGTTAGTGACAGTCTAAATACTTAAGTGATGGCAATCTTTGCAGCATTCCTTTTTAAAGTGTTACACTCACAAAGTGTTTAAAGTGTTAAAATACTTGACTAATGGTAAAAAACATGCTTATGTTGGCTTAAAGGGTTAGTTCACCAAAAATGAAAATTAAGTCATTAATTACTCACCCCCATGCTGTAACAACCCCGTAAGACCTTCGTTCATCTTCAACACAAATGAAGATATTTTGATTAAATCTGAGAGCTGGATCACTTCTACATAGACTGCCTAAGGGACTGGCACTTGACGGCCCAGAAAGTCATTAAAGAAAATGTTTAAATATTCCATGTGCCTAAAGCGGCTCAATTATAAGTTTATCGAGCGACGAGACTATTTGTGCAAAAAAACCCCATAAATAACGACTTTATTCGACTATTCCATTACTTCCTTATGGGCCTTGAGACGAGAGTTGAAGATATTTCCAGAAGCGCATGCGCGAGAACTGAGATGACGATCGTTCTTTCGACTACTTCTTGTTACCGGCTGCTCACCGCTTAGTAGTATTACCGCCACTCCCGTAAAAGATGCATGATCCATATAAAAGGCGGTGAGCAGGATTATAAGGCGCACTGTCGTTTTTTGAGAAGATTATAGGCTTTTAAGTGCGCCTTATAGTGCGGAAAATACGGTAATTGAAAAGCGTATGTACAGCGCGCATCTTCCTCTTGCTTGTAAACAGAAAGTTTTGCACTTCCAGCTATATCAGCACGTCATCTTATACGGTGGGTGGCGGTAGTACCCTAAGCGGTGAGCAGCCGGTAACAAGAAGTAGTCGAAGAAGAACGTCTTCATCTCAGTTCTCGCGTATGCGCCCAAAAGGAAGTAATGGAATAGTCGAATAAAGTCGTTATTTATGTTTTTTTCGCACAAAAAGTAGTCTCGTCGCTTGATAAACTTATAATTGAGCCACTGTAGGCACATGGAATATTTAAACATTTTATTTAATGACTTTATTGGCCGTCAAGAGCCAGTCCCTTGGAGGAGTGATCCAGCTCTCAGATTTAATCAAAAATATCTTTATTTGTGTTCTGAAGATGAACGAAGGTCTTACGGGGTTGGTACAGCATGGGAGTGAGTAATTAATGACTTAATTTTCATTTTTGGGTGAACTAACCCTTTAATGCTGTATTCATTTGTCCTAAGAATGAATGCATCAGCATGGTAGTCTATTGCTCAGGTTTTATTTATGTAGTGGAGCAACAACCTAAGTCATACAAACTCTGTTTTGAAAATGGTAGCAATGTGTGTAATTGTTTTTTGTATGACATTTTTTTTGCATAGATGGCTGTACACACACACACACACACAATATGCAAGCAAGAAGAGAGAGAAAAGAGCTTTTACAACCTCAGTCTTTGATAAAGATCTGCACAATGAATGAGTTACATGAAAGTCAATGAATGGTTTTTAAATGAATAGTCAGGAGAGCATCAGATTGTGTTGACGTATGCATGTCAAATGTATTGGTGCGGTTAATTAGGGGTCTGATGCGAATACAGCTGTCGACGAGGGCCAGCTGGGATTGAGTCTTTTGTTTCTGCACTGTGGAAAATGAAGGGATGCTGAAGATAAAGAGGAAGTGATGGAGCTGAAAAGACGGGAGCTTTGGTTAGGAATGCCGACTGTGGATTATAGCATTCTTCCGCCGCTTGAGACATGCGTCTCCCTGTCCCACTTACTCATTCACTCATTCTGACTCTTTCCTGTCTGACAGTCCACTTGTCCACAGTGTTCCGGGCTCAAAGTTAAGCTTTATGGACATCATTTGTGGAATGTTGGCGTGCCTTGGTTTGTAAAAACAAGCTAAAATAGCATTTGCAATAATGTAAAAAAGAACAAGAAAATGGTGACATTGCATCCTTTTCTTTTAGACCAATATTGAACATGGACATCAGATACAGGACAGGATGTGCAGGACGATATCAGGCTATAAGATCCCATTATTTATTTATTTTTTGTTAAAGCGCTTACATTAATTATTCCATACAAAAGTGTTATTTGAGCTGTAAAGGTGTCACGGTCAACATTTTAGCAGTAGGGCTCTTTTCTTCAGATGAACTTACACTATGTAATCATGTAAAGATGGTGTTCCTCTGTGTAAAGTAAGTGTCAGGGTTTATCCACCTTTCCCATGTGTTTCTTTGTTTCATGTCATTCACCCATTGCTCGTTAATTAGCTCCAACTCGTTTGGTCTTGTGTATATATATATATATATATATATATATATGAAGAGTTTAGATGCAAAAGCCTCTAAGTGCCATTTGAAATTTTCTTCTAAAATGATCCTTTTTATCAAGCTTGTATATTTAAGTTCAGTAATTTCACTTAAATGGCAATGAAGATTACCTACTAATTGTCATTTAAGTGAAATTACTGAACTTAAATAAACAAGCTTGATAAAAAGGATCATTTTAGAAGAAAATTTCAAATGGCACTTAGAGGCTTTTGCATCTGAACTCTTCATATACTCCCTGTTTGGTTCAGTTCTTTGTCCTATCTCTTCTATGTTGGATGGTTGTTTTGTGAGTTTCTTACCACCGGCCACTTTATTAGGTACCCCATGCTAGTAACGGGTTGGACCCCCTTTTGCCTTCAGAACTGCCTCAATTCTTCGTGGCATAGATTCAACAAGGTGCTGGAAGCATTCCTCAGGGAGTTTGGTCCATATTGACATGATGGCATCACACAGTTGCCGCAGATTTGTCGGCTGCACATCCATGATGCGAATCTCCCGTTCCACCACATCCCAAAGATGCTTTATTGGATTGAGATCTGGTGACTGTGGAGGCCATTTGAGTACAGCGAACTCATTGTCATGTTCAAGAAACCAGTCTGAGATGATTCCAGCTTTATGACATGGCGCATTATCCTGCTGAAAGTAGCCATCAGAAGTTGGGTACATTGTGGTCATAAAGGGATGGACATGGTCAGCAACAATACTCAGGTAGGCTGTGGCGTTGCAACGATGTTCAATTAGTACCAAGGGGCCCAAAGAGTGCCAAGAAAATATTCCCCACACCATGACACCACCACCACCAGCCTGAACCGTTGATACAAGGCAGGATGGATCCATGCTTTCATGTTGTAGACGCCAAATTCTGACCCTACCATCCGAATGTCGCAGCAGAAATCGAGACTCATCAGACCAGGCAACGTCTTTCCAATCTTCTATTGTCCAATTTCGATGAGCTTGTGCAAATTGTAGCCTCAGTTTCCTGTTCTTAGCTGAAAGGAGTGGCACCCGGTGTGGTCTTCTGCTGCTGTAGCCCATCTGCCTCAAAGTTCGACGTACTGTGCGTTCAGAGATGCTCTTCTGCCCACCTTGGTTGTAACGGGTGGTTATTTGAGTCACTGTTGCCCTTCTATCAGCTCAAACCAGTCTGGCCATTCTCCTCTGACCTCTGGCATCAACAAGGCATTTCCGCCCACAGAACTGCCGCTCACTGGATGTTTTTTCTTTTCGGACCATTCTCTGTAAACCCTGAGAGATGGTTGTGCGTGAAAATCCCAGTAGATTAGCAGTTTCTGAAATACTCAGACCAGCCCTTCTGGCACCAACAATCATGCCACGTTCAAAGTCACTCAAATCACCTTTCTTCCCCATACTAATGCTCGGTTTGAACTGCAGGAGATTGTCTTGACCATGTCTACATGCCTAAATGCACTGAGTTGCCGCCATGTGATTGGCTGCTTAGAAATTAAGTGTTAACGAGCAGTTGGACAGGTGTACCTAATAAAGTGGCCGGTGAGTGTGTGATATATATATATATATATATATATATATATATATATAATATATATTTATAAAATGGTTAGTTTCAATCCTTGATTCTGATTGGTCAAGAGCTGTGCTTTATTAACGATAAAACACGACTATGACCGCTTCACCCAACGGGTCTATTGATCGCTGCGCAACACTGCAGTTTCTATATATAAGTTATTAACAATATAAGTTATTACTTAGGACCCGTTTGAGCCCTGAGAGCAGACCGGAGATCTCTTCGTATGTTGAAAGCTTCCCGATGTTGACTCTCATCTTATTCCGAGCTCCTGGCACTAGACAAACGTTTTATTTTCTTACGTGGAGTTTGCGTTGGGGTTTGGAATGAACTACAAGCCGCGGCCTCTTACATGGATGGACATTTTAATGAGAGCTAAATTTGTGAATTTAATTGTACTTAATATTTACTCACAATCCACTTAAATATGTAAATA
>JAQIUQ010002121.1:0-12051 GCA_030378365.1 Hybognathus amarus
GTTAATGTTTTTATGATGACTTTGTGAAAGGTTAACTAAACAGCATAAGACGTCTTCCAGCTGGCCAGTAAGTTATTTGGCAAATTTCATTCATACAGATCTGTATATTATGCTATAGTTTTTGATAGTGTTATACATTTCTTTCAGATAATCACGATGATCATTGCGTTTGTCTTACCGAATGTGGTAACTTTATGCAATTACAGTTAGTCCATAAGCTTTTTTTTATATTAATGCCGACAGTAAAATGTTGCCAGATTGCTACGAAAAACAAAACAAATTAATAATAATAATCCGAAATAAGTTCAAAGCTTGTGTTTTGAAAATAAGATTAATACATCACTAAGCTAACATATAACTTTCCACTTTATAACTTACTAAAGTGTCACATTACACCAGAAAAACAGGTCCAGAAGACTACTGCACCTTTCCATAAGGTGGATCTGGCAACACGGAGACTGTACACGCGCACTCACAACGCGCTCATGCACCGCACTCATATGAGGTGGTTTAAACGGCTGATTAATCATTTTAGATAACTTGACATTTTATTTTTGAATGTAAAAAAATGACAGAGGTCCGGACTTCGGTGACTTAGCTGGCTACGGCCATGGACTTCTAACATATTGTTAGCATTGTTGTCATCACAAAAAAAGTTTGTTACCTTCTGCAATTTTGCTGAAAACGTTTTGCTTTCCTCCCGCGTCCTGTTTTTTTCAGCACCGCTTGGGTAAGTTAGCTGTGGATTTGCTTCATTTTCACTCTGTCTACTACTCTGAACACTCTGCCTGTCACTTCTTTTTCTCCTTAATTTTTTTTTTTTGCCGCATGACAGTGTTGTCACTTTCGCACACAGAAAGTCAAATGAGAAAATGGAATAGTCCAATGCAGTGAGTTGAGGTGTGGGGGGGACCTTCTGTCTGTGACACAAATGATTTTATGCATTTTTTTAGAAATATATAATTTGCGAAAAGGAAAAAAAACAAACAAACAACTTAAGCATAATTTAATGGGACATTTTGGGGGCCCCCAAGGCAGTTGCCGACCTTTGCCTAATGGTTAAGTCCGCCCTGATGAACATAAGAATGAATGTTGTTTTAACCGCGGAAAAGCGTCAGCACACTTCAAGTTCATTTGAAAGTTTTTTAAGTTCAAATCCTCCCATGTTAATCTTCTATCTCTCCCATAGACAGTAAAAGAAATGGACACAAAATGGCTGTGCCTACACAAATTTTAATCGTGCACAGAGACGGCAGAAGCGCGACCTGGAGCAACTTTTTGTAAGTATTCTAATTAATTATTTTGTCATTTTGCTTCTATCTATGCCATGGGCTGACTTTAAGACAGTAAAAGATTGCCTGCAAGGCTGTGCGAGCTTCTCCTCCTGTGTATACGGTAAGCTTCTCCACTGCGCGACGGACAGTCGAGTAGTTATGATGCAATTTTTAGCCTATTTTTACAGAACGGCTTCTCGGGGCCATAACGTAACATACAAAGTAATGGAGCCTTTTATACATTGCCGTGTTTCTTTAGAAATAAATAATGGACAAATGGAGTCTTTGGACGCCTCAAATGTAAAGTTATTCGCTGTCAAAGTGACGCCAAAATGAATGGGAGTCAATGGGATGCTAACAGCAGGAGATAGCCGCGCTACATCAGCGGACCCTTGAGGCAGCTTCAGCTTACTGCCTGATGGATTACCCCCTTGATCTCTTCTGACTGCTTCGTCGGAACAAAATGGCAGATGGCGAAGTATAATTGGTCAGATTTGCCTGTCAATCAAGCTCCACGCAAAGGGTCAATAGAGAGCCTAAGTCCCGCCCCTCCGCTTCCGGTTCATAGGACCTTATCTCGGAAAAATAATGCATGGTAGTCAATCGCGAGAGATAACTTATCTTTTTATTCCGTCTGAACTGTGTCCTGGATTACACATATGATGTTTGTCAATTTAAAAGATAATTATGAAAGCCAAGAGAAGTCGCAGTTCGTCATAAAACAGAAGAGTAACTTTTAGTTTTATGTGAAAAATTGTTCAATGAACTACATCTCCCGGAAGCGAACAACGAGCAAGATCAGCTGCTGTGTGTGTGTGCAGTCTGGAACAACACACTCATGACGGTAACGTTACCGATTATAACGGAAGACTATAGAAACAATGACATAGCCTCAGTAAAGTTCGCTTCATTCATTGAGAGAAAATGTGCGCCTTTGGGGTTTGTAGTCTTTGTAATTACGTATTTTCACAGTCTTATATCTCAACAGTTTTACATCAAACTGCGACTTTCTTGACTTTAAAATGCATCTTTTAAATTGACAAACATCATATGTGTAATTCAGCGATCAATTTAAACAAAATCAAAATATTTGTTATCTCTCGCCATTAGACTACCATTCAATATTTTTCCAGAAATAAGGTCCCATGGTGGTCGACCGGAAGGGGAGGGACTTAGGCTCTCTATTGTAACTACTGAAACAATGATCCGCGCTGCTGATCAATGGAGGTCGACGTCTGCACCTGCGGCCATCTTGTCACAGGCAGCTCGCTCACTCGTCACATTGTGTTTTAATGTTGCATGTACTTTTTTAAAAATCATTACTTGCTCAATTTTCTACTGATTTTCAAACAGTTTGGTTTGTTCTAAACGTCAGAGATGTCGTTATGACGCTGCACATTTATGAACAATAAGTGTATCAATAAATAATCATCCAGAAATCTAGCCACGTTAATAACGTTTGTAAATCCGTCAGGATTTCAACAAGATAAGAGTAATGAATTTGTGCTCATCACTCATCTTACATCAGGCACCAGAAGCCCGCCATAAAGCTTGCCTGTGACAAGATGGCCGCGGTGATGACGATAGAGAGCTCCGCCGTAAGACATTTAGCCTTTATTATGGATAAACTGATCTACCAATCACAAAGTCAGTAGTGTTGCAGCATTTAGGTTGCCAGCTCTGCTCTAGTTAACACAGCTGGAGCTACAAACGTGAAAATGTTGGATCCTGCAGCCTATCTGGCAACCTCAGAGTCAGGGGGGAGGGGGAGGGGATGCACCACTCTACAGTCATTTGAAACTGATTGCAGTACCAGTTTTGGCCACAATCTTACATACAGCTCCTTTAAACAAATTCATAAGGAAAAAAACTGCAAATAATCAGCTCCATTGCAGATTTTGAGTGATCAAGGGTCGTTCCATTTAAACACATTGTAAGGGTTTCGGCAGTAGTGGGCACTCGTGCAACATAAGCAGTGATATTTTTGAGATGAGATGGAGGCAAGTTAGCGAAAGTAATTGGACTAGTAATACTGATGACCTTGATTAGTTGGTTTCGGTGGCACCAACTGCATCGGCACCAACTTAGTTGGGGCGGCAGTGGCTCAGTGGTTCATGTAGGTTGTCTACAAAACCGAAAGGTTGGTGGTTCAATCCCCGGTTCCACCTGACCAAGTGTCGAGGTGTCCATGAGCAAGACACCTAACCCCAGCTGCTCCCGACGAGCTGGATGGCGCCTTGTATGGCTGACACCGCCGTCGGTGTGTGAATGAGTGTATGAATGGGTGAATGTGAGGCAAATTGTAAAGCGCTTTGGTGGCCATTGTGTCTATGAAAGCGCTATATAAATGCAGTCCATATACCATTTAGGTGTGTTTAATGGGCTCCTTGCACGTAACCACTCCCTTACCGGAAATGCGGCTTCGTCTTTTCCGGTGTAAACATGGCGCTATTCTACACTAGATACAAGAGTTGCCGAAACTTACAATAACAGACGTACATCGTCTTTGTAAGTGCTCCTCCAAATCACCTAGCAGCAAATTAGATAAGGGCTTTAAAATGTATGCCTCTTCATATATCCACGGATATGAAGGTAAGTCTATATATCTCAAACTTTATGGCTAACGTTAGTTTGCTAGCTTACATTAGGCTAATAAACAATCCCGGTCTGACAGAATATGCGTGTTATAATGTTGTACTGTTTTCTAGTATTAGGCGGAAAATGTGTCTACGTTGTGTCTTTACGCCTTCATGCATGTTCCTAACTTCTTATTGTGTTAATATGTGAATGGCATTAGTGTCAAACAAAGACAGGGCCACAAGTGAAGTCGCTGTAAAGGCTTTCTGCTTCAGATCGATGAAGAAGCACGAAAAACCTTTCACATTTTCCGCCTAATACTAGAAAACAGTACAACATTATAACACGCATATTCTGTCAGACCGGGATTGTTTATTAGCCTAATGTAAGCTAGCAAACTAACGTTAGCCATAAAGTTTGAGATATATAGACTTACCTTCATATCCGTGGATATATGAAGAGGCATACATTTTAAAGCCCTTATCTAATTTGCTGCTAGGTGATTTGGAGGAGCACTTACAAAGAGGCGATGTACTTCTGTTATTGTAAGTTTCGGCAACTCTTGTAAGCATCTAGTGTAGAATAGCGCCATGTTTACACCGGAAAAGTCGAAGCCGCATTTTCGGATTAAGGGAGTGGTTACGTGCAAGGAGCCCATTAGGGATATGAGCTAAGTTCAGCGGTATAGTGTTCATCCAGGAGGACTGGACACACCTGACGTAAAGTTGTTTGACAAGTTGTTAACTTGATTCAAACCGAGTTCATAATCGGAAACGAGATGTTATCCTGGCATTCATGTGTGATGCTGAGCAGTTCTTTTCTCATTAGCACTTCTCTGAATTAGCTGTCATCAGCTAATTAGTGATGTTTACTATTGCTGAAATGAAACCTCTTCCAGTTCCTGCCCCATATATGCCACGTAAGTGAATGATACCTCAAATCCTGCTGAGAATTGAGAAGTGTGACATGATTTTTGCATAGCGGCATAAAATAGTGCTCAATAGACATTTAATTAAGGACTATTCATTTGTTTTCTAATTTGATAACACTGTGATTTTATTTTGACCTTGTGTTGTTTGTGCATTTTTGCACTTTTACAGAGATTATTTCTACTTTAAGATTAACTAAAAGACCAACAGCACATTAATAATAGGATCTTCTAGCCTGAGATTGTCCTGCACATCCCGTCCTGTATCTGATGTCCATGTTCAATATTGGTCTAAATGTAAAGGATGCAATGTCACCGTTTTTCTGTAGGTCTGGTTGGTACCAGGTTTCACTTCCTGTGGTTTGACCTCTACCCATCTTCCCGTCTTTACCTCTATATATTTCCCACTGCATGCCTTATTTTTAAAAGATACACACACACACCCCACCCCCGACCAGCATCTTCACAAATTAATAATTCAGAACACAGATAATCAGTCAATAACGTTCTTTTATATACAACTAAATAATTCACTCATCCATAGAGGACATCTGCGTTTATGTGAGTATGTGTGTGCGCATTTGTGTGTGAGAGCAGCTCTATCTATGTACGTATGTATGTGTTTATGAAGCTATGAATACACTGTATCCCATTATAAACAAATGTAGTGGCTCTAAATAGTTTGTAAGGTCTAACATGATTTGCATATGCCACATGGTTTGATATTTTGTTATCCAAAGAGATATGTGTGGATTGAGTGTCAAATGACATTTTGGGGCCACTGTATAACAGTAAATTGGGGATGTCCTGGATTTTGAACCCATAACTATGTGCACACAGAAATACAAGCTTTGGAAAAATAAAAAAAGCCTATGGTCTTCATTCGCTGCACAGGCACAGGAACAATGTCTACATTAACCCACCCTCAAACACTGTACAAGATGGCAGCGTTCCTTCTCTTAACAAAAATACAGCAATGTTTTATAAACTTCTAGAAAATGAAGAACAAAGGATGTGAATCAGGTGTGTTTTGCTTTTTAATGTAATTCATGAAACCACTGTAAAACTTTTTCATTACATATTATATTGTTATTACAATGCTAATATTCATGGAATTAGTTTGTATTGCTGTACTGTAAATGAAAAAGCCTGAAAATGTCACTGCTAAAACCTAAATATTGTTGTTTTCCGCCGCATTTCTCATCCCGAGCTTCCCACTCATATATACGACTTTGTGGTGGCGTTCATGTGTGTTAGAGATACCATCTTTTTGACATAACTTGAACACACCGTCGTGTGCGGATAGTGAGCTTCATTCCAGTTTGCAGACATTTGTTCGTCCTTTCTTTGTTGATGACGAACACAAACTTTCTTCAAAGAGCAACAGAGTCACGCGTGGCACGACGTCATCGACAAATGACACATCCCTTACGGCATTGGTCCTGGCTTTTGTCCAACCCGCGCGCATTCCGGGACTGATTCCGGCAATGTTACTACAGGGTTTCCGCGGGGCATTAAAGAGCATTAAAAGTCATTAAATGGATTTTGGGAAAATTAAGGCCTTAAAAGGCATTAAAAAACATTAAATTTGATTCTTACAGGCATTACATTTTTTAAAGTTTTGAAGAGAATTTTATACAAATTTATTGAATATAGCCTTCATAATTAATAATTTGTATTTGCTCTCGCAAAATATGTACGTTAGTATCATAGACTGTAAAATAGGTTAGTATGATAAACACGCGAAACCATTTTGGCAATTGCTTCCGACCGGAAATTGCCGTGATACAGAGGTGACGTGGGCATTTTGTACAGCAGTGGACAGGTCTGAAACTACGAAAAATGGAAAAAAGTGCAAATTTCAGCTGAAGTGGCTGGAAAATGAAGATTTCAAGACATGGTTGGTGGTAAACATTATGAAGGATTTTCAAAAAAGGATTTAAGTTAAGGACAATGGGAATCGAGCGTAAAATCACATATGCAGTGTGACGGCCACTAATCGGCGATAAGAGTCAAACAGCAAACAACGATGTCTAATTATTACTTTGGTGTGACCGACAAATCTACAAGTAACGTTACGACGACAACAGATGCTGGAGTCACCAATGTTTGTGGAGCAAAATCGAGCTATTTATATATAATATCCGTGGTTAGTCATGGGTCGTGTATGGCATTATTTCTTTTTTTAAATGGCATTAAAAAGGCATTAAAAAGGCATTAAATTTCATTTGAAGATACCTGCAGAAACCCTGTACTAGGTCCCCAACCCGGCATTGATGCCGGTATCAATCCTGGGTCGTGTTTGCGTTCACACAAAAGCTGTTCTGGCAATTTCCAGGCAATTTCCAGGGATCAACGCGCTGTGTGAAAGGGGCTAAAGTGAGAACAATGCCCCAGTGTTTACAACACTGTTCAAGGAGACATACCAACAGTACACATTTTAGATGTCTCCTTTATTTGACCCATTCATTTCAGATCTCAGGTTACTACTGAGTCTGAGTAAAATCAGGTGTGTTTGATTAGGAAGACCTTGCCCCACTTTTCTGAGAACCCATTCGGTTAGTGACAGTCTAAATACTTAAGTGATGGCAATCTTTGCAGCATTCCTTTTTAAAGTGTTACACTTCAGACTAGAAAAATACTTGACTAATGGTAAAAAACATGCTTATGTTGGCTTAAAGGGTTAGTTCACCCAAAAATGAAAATTAAGTCATTAATTACTCACCCCCATGCTGTACCAACCCCGTAAGACCTTCGTTCATCTTCAACACAAATGAAGATATTTTTGATTAAACCTGAAGAAGCTGGATCACTTCTACATAGACTGCCTAAGGGACTGGCACTTGACGGCCCAGAAAGTCATTAAAGAAAATGTTTAAATATTCCTGTAGCAAGGTTCAGGGAAGAAGGAGGCAGGAACCGGATGATAATCAAAAACTAAAACTTTATTTAAACGAAATAAACAAACAAAATACCTGCCAGCAGCCCCTCGCGGACGACTGCTGGCTACCCAAAATAAAACATAAATATCGGCCAGCAGCCCCTCACGGACGACTGCTGGCTTACCAAAATAAAATATAAAACACAAACAAAAGCAGGCCTGTTCCTCTCTCGCTCATCCACTCCGTCGCTCCCCCTTTATAGCTCCGCTCCTTCGTGAATGATGCGAGACCGGTGTGCTTCACAGGTGCTGCTCATTAGCAATCGCACCACCGGCCTCGCGACTCACCTCACGTCCCTCGGCCGTCCTGCTCACCACATACCCCCATCACCCCTCACAGGCCGGGGGGTACACCCAAGACTGTGCCTACTCCCCCCCGGCGGCGGCGATCCCTGGGGGGTATGGATCGACGAGCCGAGGGAAACGGAGACGGAAGCGTGAGGAGCGACGGACACGAGAGAGGGAGAGAGAGAAAAAAAAAAATTAGTCCGGCTCCCACAACGCGCTGCCATGTTGTCCCTCACCAGCTGGGCGAACTCCTCCGCGGTGCCCGGCGGCGACGCTGGATGGCCCTCGGTGGACGCCTCGACGCTCCCCCGCCCCCGGTGAACGGCGACGGCTCCTCGGGTGCCTTGGGCAGACGGCAGGAGTCCCCCGCTCCCTGCTCCTCCCCTTCATCGGCGGATGGCAGCAGGCTCCGGCCCACGGCGAGCGGCGGTGACTCCTCCTCTCCCTCCCCGGAAGGCAGCCGCCCCTTCCCAGGCGGTCGGCAGCGAGCTCGGGCGTCCCACCGACAACTCATCCCAGTGCCCCGCCTCGAGCGTCCATGGCCGCGAGTCCCCGCTCCCTGCTCCTCCCCATCTGCGGCGGACGGCAGCAGGCTCCGGCCCACGGCGAGCGGCGGCGGACTCGCGCACCATGCTCGATGGCACCGCGGATCCCCACAGCGGCGAGGACCCTCGGACAGCGCGTTCCTCCCTCTTCCCGGGTTTCGGCACCAGTGTAGCAAGGTTCAGGGAAGAAGGAGGCAGGAACCGGATGATGATCAAAAACTAAAACTTTATTTAAATGAAATAAACAAACAAAATACCTGCCAGCAGCCCCTCGCGGACGACTGCTGGCTACCCAAAATAAAACATAAATACCGGCCAGCAGCCCCTCACGGACGACTGCTGGCTTACCAAAATAAAGTATAAAACACAAACAAAAGCAGGCCTGTTCCTCTCTCTCTCATCCACTCCGTCGCTCCCCCTTATAGCTCCGCTCCTTCGTGAATGATGCGAGACCGGTGTGCTTCACAGGTGCTGCTCATTAGCAATCGCACCACCGGCCTCGCGACTCACTCACGTCCCTCGGCCGTCCTGCTCACCACGATTCCATGTGCCTAAAGCGGCTCAATTATAAGTTTTCTCAGAGCGACAGACTATTTTGTCCGAAAAACCCCATAAATAACGACTTTTATTCGACTATTCCATTACTTCCTTATGGGCCTTGAGACGAGAGTTGAAGAGATTTCCAGAACGCATGCGCGAGGACTGAGATGACGACGTTCTTCTTCGGCTACTTCTTGTTACCGGCTGCTCACCGCTTAGTAGTATTACCGCCACTGCCGTAGAAGATGATGATCCATATAAAAGGCGGCTGAGCAGGATTATAAGGCGCACTGTCGTTTTTTGAGAAGATTAAAGGCTTTTAAGTGCACCTTATAGTGCGGAAAATACGGCAATTGAAAAGCGTATGTACAGCGCGCATCTTCCTCTGCTTGTAAACAGAAAGTTTTGCGCTTCCAGCTATAACAGCACGTCATCTTATACGGTAGGGGGCGGTAATACTCCTGAAGCGGTGAGCAGCCGGTAACAAAAAGTAGTTCGAAGAAGAACGTCCTCATCTCAGTTCTCGCGCATGCGCTTATAAGGAAGTAATGGAATAGTCGAATAAAGTCGTTATTTATGTTTTTTCGCACAAAAAGTGGTCTCGATCACTTGATAAACTTATAATTGAGCTACTGTACGCACATGGAATATTTAAACATTTTCTTTAATGACTTTATGGGCCGTCAAGAAGCCAGTCCCTTAGGCAGCCTATGGAGAGATGATCCAGCTCTCAGATTTAATCAAAAATATCTTTATTTGTGTTCCGAAGATGAACGAAGGTCTTACGGGGTTGGTACAGCATGGGGGTGAATAATTAATGACTTAATTTTAATTTTTGGGTGAACTAACCCTTTAATGCTGTATTCATTTGTCCTAAGAATGAATGCATCAGCATGGTAGTCTATTGCTCAGGTTTTATTTATGTAGTGGAGCAACAACCTAAGTCATACAAACTCTGTTTTGAAAATGGTAGCAATGTGTGTAATTGTTTTTTGTATGACATTTTTTTTGCATAGATGGCTTACACACACACACACACACACAATATGCAAGCAAGAAAGAGAGAGAGAAAAGAGCTTTTACAACCTCAGTCTTTGATAAAGATCTGCACAATGAATGAGTTACATGAAAGCCAATGAATGGTTTTTAAATGAATAGTCAGGAGAGCATCAGATTGTGTTGACGTATGCATGTCAAATGTATTGGTGTCGGTTAATCAGGGGTCTGATGTGGAATACAGCTGTCCGACGAGGGCCAGCTGGGTTGAGTCTTTTGTTTCTGGACTGTGGAAAATGAAGGGATGCTGAAGATAAAGAGGAAGTGATGGAGCTGAAAAGACGGGAGCTTTGGTTAGGGATGCCGACTGTGGATTATAGCATTCTTCCGCCGCTTGAGCATGCGTCTCCTGTCCCACTTACTCATTCACTCATTCGACTCTTTCCTGTCTGACAGTCCACTTGTCCACAGTGTTCCGGGCTCAAAGTTAAGCTTTATGGACATCATTTGTGGAATGTTGTCGTGCCTTGGTTTGTAAAAACAAGCTAAAATAGCATTTGCAATAATGTAAAAAAGAACAAGAAAATGGTGACATTGCATCCTTTACATTTAGACCAATATTGAACATGGACATCAGATACAGGACAGGATGTGCAGGACGATCTCAGGCTATAAGATCCCATTATTTATTTATTTTTTGTTAAAGCGCTTACATTAATTATTCCATACAAAAGTGTTATTTGAGCTGTAAAGGTGTCACGGTCAACATTTTAAGCAGTCAGGGCTCTTTTCTTCAGATGAACTTACATGTAAAACTATGTAATCATGTAAAGATGGTGTTCCTCTGTGTAAAGTAAGTGTCAGGGTTTATCCACCTTTTCCATGTGTTTCTTTGTTTCATGTCATTCACCCATTGCTCGTTAATTAGCTCCAATTAGTTCCTCGTTTGGTCTTGTGTGTGTGTGCATGTGTGTGTGTGTGTGTGTGTGTGTATACATGCACTATACTTGGTTTGGTTCCAGGTTCTTTGTCCTATCTCTTCTATGTTGGATGGTTGTTTTGTGAGTTTCTCTACCTGTTCCTTGTGTTTGGATAAAAAAATAATGTACATAAAATAATTTATATATATATATATATATATATATATATATATTTATAAAATGGTTAGTTTGAATCCTTATTCTGATTGGTCAAGAGCTGTGCTTTATTAACGATAAAACACGGCTATGACCGCTTCACCGAACGGTTCTACTGCTCGCTGCGCAACACTACAGTTCTATGTTGTTTTTATTTGAGCTTTCATGCATATTACACATTGGAACGTTGTTGCTGTTTACGTTCGGGGATTATTTTTTCTAGCGAAGGAAGGCTTTTAGCGATTTTACTTTAAGAAGTTGCACTAATACATTGTTTTTTACTTTAATATTGTGTGGCAACTATTTTATAAAATCAATAAGGTACTCGAGGCAAGTGCTGTATCGAAGTAACGGCTAAAGGGTTTACTCCGCTTTGTGTCGTGCCTAACAATGCCTATCAGCCGTTACTTATTCACAGATACAGCACAGCCTCTCGTACCTTATTGCTTACATATATCAATACAAAATATTTGGTAACACTTTATTTTACAGTGTCATTAGTTACTACATGTAACATATGTAAAAAATTCTGGGCAGCTGCATGCAACTTAACCTTAACCCTCATCGTGACTCTTCGGTCATTTCTGAGCTGAAAAATTTGTTTTGAAATTGAACAAAAAAAAAAGTTTTGAAATTTTTAAAAATGCGCAGGTCTAGTCGGATATGTACCCACGAAACTCTGGTGAGCTTTTATAGGCATTGGGTATGAACAGAAAAAATTGAGAGTCATGGTAGGAACAGACTAAGTGGTCGGTAAAAAAAATAGTGGCACTTGCGGTCTTTGGTCAAAAATGGAACCCCATAGGAAATGAATGGGAAATTGTGA